>JAGSMR010000044.1:9592500-9860000 GCA_029286605.1 Sericinus montela
GAAAGAAATATATGCCAATAAATATTTTTTATTTCTAAAAATATTTATAATAATAATAAACAATATACTATTTAAAATAACCCTTTCTATATCTTTGTTTTTCATTGGCGTACACGCCGGTTTTCATGGTGTCGTTAGCAGGAAACTCCCGGTCCAGGGTTCGATTCCAGAACGAATCAATGTTACATTGTCTCGGATCTGTGTACACGCTTACTTAAGCTATCTTTGGGATAAGAGCAATGTATGTGATGTTGTTCCTTTGTATGTATGTATGTAAATATGTATGTATGTATATATGTATGTATATATGTATGTATGTATGTACGTATGTACTGTGCATACCCATAGCGCCGCAGTCGCAGCAGCGGTCGTTGCCCCTGACGCGGCGCACGTACTGCGTGGCGCGTACGTCGCCCGTCGAGTTCGCGCCCGTCGGCGCCGGCTGCCGCGACGTCTGCGGACGACACAACGGTGAGCTCGTCACACGGGATACTGATACATATGGGATCGCGTAAACATTCCTACGTGGTCATGTGGGAGAGAGAATTGGGGTGATGACACGAGTGAGTAAATGTATGTGAATCTGCTATTCTGGATCTGCGCCTCGACGGCGGCCTCCCGGGCGTCGCGGCGGTGCGTGCGAGCGGGAGCGCGGCGGTGCGAGCGGGACGGAGCACTGACCCGGCCCTGCAGCGAGGCGAGGATCTGCGCCTCGACGGCGGCCACCCAGGCGTCGCGCTCGGCGGCGGCGGCCGCGCCGGCCCCGGAGCCCACCTCCCAGCGCCAGCGCTTGCCGTCCAGGCTCACGATCGTGAACTCACACGACGTTGCGCTTTCGCCTTCTGGAAAAAAAAACATTTTTATTGAAAATAAAACTTGCGTGCTTTGGACCACATGAATGATAAACTAAATAAAACTTTTATATATTTATACGAAATTTTATGTTACGAGAAAAAGAGAAAAAGAAAATGTGTGCTCATATCTCTCTTTTTTTTTATAGAAAAGGGAGGCAAACGAGCAGGTGGCTAACGTGATGATAAGTGATGGTACCAGAGGCATACAGACAAAGGCAGATGCGTTGCCTGCCTTAGAGTGCCCCCGAATTGGAGGAGAAGGGTGTGTGGACCTCCAGTTACCTGAACTCACCAGACGAAACGCAGAAATTTGTTAGACTTCTACTTCACGCCGGTATTCTGTGAGGTCGTGGTACTTCCCCGGTCGAGCCGGTCCATTCATGCAACAACAAAAGCTGTTGCGTGGCTCTACCACATGTAAAACTCTCTTTCTCTCAGTGACCCCTCTCCAATAACATACGAAACGTAACTCTCTATCTTCACTAACTTATATTTCCCTCTGGACTTCCGTTCGCCTAGCCCGATCACACTTTTCGTAACGCTATAGTTAGGCACTCATCAGATTACTTTCAAAGTCAAGCGTGCGTAAAGGAGTTTTACTTCAAAATACTTACACTTCAGTAAGATTCTTGTACACACGCAATAAGACAAATCGATTCATTGAATAGCTGAAACAATGGTTCAGTAACAAAGTTCATATCGTCCGGAAACGTGTTGCACGTGTTAGTTTCTGATCACGGAACTAATGGAACTACAACTTACCCTCTTCGCCGTCCTTTTTCACCCCGCTGCTCTTCATTCGTCTGTGTCTCTTTTTCACGTGAGGCGTATCTTTATCCGTTCCATTAGTGGAGCCCACTTCCATCTCCGAAGCTAAGGACTGTCTACTCGATGTAGGTTCCTTCAATGTGTCATATGCTGACATGAGGGCCTTGTCCGTTGCCCTACTCGGCTTGTCCTTGTAACCTGGGAAATAAATACAAATTTTATATCTAATGAACTTAATTTATGAAGTTTGAAAATTTTAATGCATTTAGCATCATCTCAACTGTTAGTAAACTTGTTAAATTCCCCGATTAATAAATGAAGTCTTTTAGTAAAATTTTAAACCATTGCTCAAGTATATGTAAGCATGTAATTGCAAAATTTAGTTTAGTTTATTAGATATTGGGGACAAATCTCATCATCATCATAACAGATAGCCAAGTGGGAGTGTCTTTTCAAAAACTTAAGTACAAATTATGTCGTTGGCTTGTACATAAAGACAGTGACGGGCACACCACCTGTCACATTGTACCTAAAAATATCTTTGGTGGAAGGTGGATCGAAAGGGCTTAATTCTGGTACTCTGTCTACCTCGGTATTGGAAATAACGTGAAGATAAGTTTTTATTACAACAGCCTAATAAAGTCCACTGTCAGGAACAGAGAACAGACCTTTGTCTTCTGCCTTCATCGACTACCTTCAACATGGTGAAGATAGTTGCTCCATCATGTGGTGAATCTAGAATACAAAAAAATGTATACTATCTGCTTCTTACCGAGTGATAAACCTCCTATACTATCATGGATGTCGAGACTGCTATAACCATTGTAGCCTGGAACTGTTGTGATTATTGATTTAGAGCCCCGAGGCTTCTGGCCGGGCACTTTCACCGTCACATACTGCAGTGATATCTCCTTGCCGTTCACATCCTCCATGTAATCCTGTAATATTTATAATCCATGTTATAGCACATAGCTCAGAGGGTGGGCGATGGGAGTTCGAATTGTGAGACCCTATGTCGATTCCCCGGAAGCTCATAGCGATGAGAATTTTCGAAATTTATGTATCGACGGCTTGGATACTAAGACGGCAGCCGGCGCAAAACCTGTCACTTTCTCCCAAAAAAAAATCTCCAGTGAAACTTAGGTGAAAAGTACTAAATTATCTGAAACACGATAGCCGAGTGGTTGGGTGGTTGGAATTTCGAGTCAATAGACCCGAGTTCGGTCCCCCGTTGGCAGGCTCGTACCAATGGGTTTTTCAAAAACTTAAGTACAAATTATGTCGTTGGCTCGTACATAAAGACAGTGACGGGCACACCACCTGTCACATTGTACCTAAAAATATCTTTGGTGGAAGGTGGATCGAAAGGGCTTAATTCTGGTACTCTGTCTACCTCGGTATTGGGAATAACGTGAAGATAAGTTTTTATTACAACAGCCTAATAAAGTCCACTGTCAAACATAGGCATCCCCCAAAGATTGCCACAGAGAACAGACCTTTGTCTTCTGCCCTCATCGACTACCTTCAACATGGTGAAGATAGTTGCTCCATCATGTGGTGAATCTAGAATACAAAGAAATGTATACTATCTGCTTCTTACCGAGTGATAAACCTCCTATACTATCATGGATGTCGAGACTGCTATAACCATTGTAGCCTGGAACTGTTGTGATTATTGATTTAGAGCCCCGAGGCTTCTGGCCGGGCACTTTCACCGTCACATACTGCAGTGATATCTCCTTGCCGTTCACATCCTCCATGTAATCCTGTAATATTTATAATCCATGTTATAGCACATAGCTCAGAGGGTGGGCGATGGGAGTTCGAATTGTGAGACCCTATGTCGATTCCCCGGAAGCTCATAGCGATGAGAATTTTCGAAATTTATGTATCGACGGCTTGGATGCTAAGACGGCAGCCGGCGCAAAACCTGTCACTTTCTCCCAAAAAAAAATCTCCAGTGAAACTTAGGTGAAAAGTACTAAATTATCTAAAACTGTCACGATAGCCGAGTGGTTGGGTGGTCGGAATTTAGAGTCAATAGACCCGAGTTCGGTCCCCCGTTGGCAGGCTCGTACCAATGGGTTTTTCAAAAACTTCTGTACGAATTATATCGTTGGCTTGGACATAAAGTCGGCGACGGGCTTACCACCCGTCACGTTGTCCTAAAAATATCTTCGGTGGAAGGTGGGTCGAAGGGACTTAATTGTCTAGACTTGACCTCTGTCTACCGCTGTATTGGGAATTGCGTGAAGATATTTATTTATTTTTTTTATTTTATACTCATACTCACATGTAAACTAGGATGATAAGTAAGCCTCCCATCATCACATAGCGTAACGTACTTCTTCTTCCACTCCTTATTTAATGCTTTACTGCTCTTCTTGTACAAATAGCCCTGTTTCAAAGGTATCGCCCTCCCGGAACCGAGCTCCCCGTTTTTCAACCTATCATCTCCTTTCTTCGATGGAGTGAAGAGGTTCGATCTTCTTCTCGACTTCCTCGATGTGGTTGGGGTGGAGGATGGTGTTGGCAGATCCTTAGAGTCCTTCGGTGGCTGCAGGTTGTCGAGACAGTGCGGCGCCGTGAACTTAACGTTATTGTTCTCTGTGGCGATGGACACCAGCCCGGAAGACGATCCGTGGCTGCCGAGGGAGTTGCCCCATCTCGAGGATGTGTCGGAGCCGTTGGCGCTGTGTATTTCCACCACGTGCGTTGAGGAGATCCCGCTGCTGTTTGATGAGGCGTCGAAGGAGGAAGCGCCTCGGTGCAAGTGGTGGGACGACGCGGAAAGCGTTTGGTGACCACGGGGCAATGAATCCTGAAAAAAATAACTACATATCAGCATTATAAAATTAGATTCGCTGATCTCTGGGCAGGAGTGGCGTACGCACCGGTTTTTCATGGTGTCGCCGGCTCGTGAGACCCCGGGTTGAATACCCGGACGGGTCAATGTAGAAGACCACTTTTTCTAAATTTTACCGGCTCTGTATATTTGCTGTTTCCGATTGTATAACACAAGTGCTTTACCAATATGTGTTTGTAATATTGTCCCTATCATGTACAAGGAAGAGTAATAATCAAAGAGCTCGGCACATATCGTTGGTTTAGACATACAGACGGCGACGGGCTCACCACCTGTCACGTTGTCCCAAAAAACATCTTCGATGGAAGGTGGGTCGAAACAACTTAGGTACTTGTCCAGACCTCAGTCTACGCCTGTGTTGGGAATGGCGTAAAGATATTTGTTATTTTTTACAATTATTTTATTAAATGACAGAATTACAATTCTCCAAGGCTCGTTTAATTCGATCGGAAGATTTTTGATTCAATCAATTTTCACTCGTGAGTAATTAAAGGTGTTGATAGACTCGAGCGTTGGGTAAGGCTGCAAATTGCAAAATTAGAAGTTTCCTTGGAACTCCCAGTGTTAAAAGGTGCGGGGTTATTTCATTTTGAATTAATTAATTTTAGTAAATTAAATAAATAATAATTTGATTTTCATTTTATTCCATTCTAATAAAATTAGGAAAATTAGTCCGGAAATATGTAGCCGCCGCCTGATTCCAACGCGTTAAATTAGGAATCTTGTTGGTCATGCCCATCCTGCATAAAACCGGGAACTGTCTCATAATTTAAATTACGGAAATCCTGTACCACTGCATAATGCGCTCATTTTGGACATACCGTCGCCATTTTCATACTTTAGTATTAGTCATCACTAGTACTAACATTCCTTAGTAATAGGTATACATATATATGTATATATATACATACATGTATATATCATCAGACATCTTGTACCTTAGACGCTCTTGCCCATCACCGATACGCCTATTTTGGTCCGGTATTTTTAGACATGGTTACCCTGTCGTCTGACAGTAACCATTGATACCGTCAAGACTTTCCTCTTAGTCGCCTCTTACAACACCTACGTGAAGAAAGGGGGTCGCATTCTTAAGCCGATACCATCACGGCTTTATAAGCTAAGCTAAATCATTAAGTTAAAATCTTTTCGTCAAGTTTAGAATAGCGCATATGTTTATCATAAATCCCACCAACTGTGTGATAAAAATAAAAAAATATACATAAGATGAAAACGACAAAAACATGATGTCATAACTGAATCCATTTCGATAAGTTATCATAAACACCGGTTACCTATATTGATATCCATTGACAGATAAGAAAATCTCCATCGACGGAGATACGGAGTTTGCGCGTTTCGCGCAGACATTTATCTTTCTTGTCATGTTTTATTCAACACGCTATTATGTGGGCGTTGTATTTACATGTGAAATATGCGGACGTAATTATATCTAACAGCTTATAGATGACGGATACATATAGGCACAGGTTTAAATATTATTATTTATAAAAATAAAATAGTGAAGAATGTCATATTAGAACCGGTCAAATGCGAGTGGAACTTGCGAGTGGAGTGAAGATGGTTCCGTACAATTACCTAGGTTTTGGAAATTCGTTCAGGCTAACGAAGTGTATGATTTTTATACGTTACGATAGGATATGGACGACCCCAAACGCGAGTTGGTAGTGACCCTGACTTCGTAGCTAATGGTTGCGGGTTCGAATCCTGCCAGGAACAAACATTTTTTGATGAATATAAATGTTCATAATTGAGTCATGGATGTTTATATAAAAAAAAAATATCTTCACATAATTCCCAATACAGGGGTAGACAGATGTCTAGTCTAGACATTTAAGTCTCTTTGACACACCTTCCACCGAAGATATTTTTGGGACAACGTGACAGGTGGTGAGCCCGTCGCCGCCTTTAATGTCCAAGCTAACGATATTATTAAATTAAAGATAGTCACGACAGGCCCAGTGGATGGGTGGTCGGAATTTCGAGACAAGAGACGCGAGTTCGATCCCCAGGTGGCAGACTCATACCAATGGTTTTTCAAAAACTAATGTACGAATTATATCGTTGATATATGAATATAGAAATTGTATTTATAAATACGTATACTATCTACAAAATATATACGTATGTGAAAACATATTGTCTATCTTTTCCGGGTAATCTCCGAAAAAGCTGTACCGATTTTCAACGGATTTTCACTGCTGGATAGCTGATGGTGTAGAAGCAACTTAGACAAATATTAATTTGTAAAAAGAACTAGGGCTTAACTGGGGATAAGTGTTAATCTACACCTATGCTGCAATGTGTTAGCTGGTCACTACTACTATACTGGTTATACTGTATACTAGAGGTCTGTATGCTGTAGTCAATGAAATTCAAGACTTGAAATAGCCAGCCACAAAAACAACAGGAACGGATTGATCCTCACAAAATAAATTATTCCATTATCTATTTTTGTAACTAATTTAAGATGTACCTTGATCCAAATTCTAATTGATTTAGCATGCCAGCAATTAACATATTTGCATTAAAATTTAGTTACCATTGTAGCGCAGGTTATCTTTAACAACTACACAAATATACCTTGAACTAATTTAACAAAATAATTATTATTTTTCCAAGCGTAAACTAACACCTTTATAGATGTTATTTGTTTATATACTGTATGACTATAGCTATATAGCAAATCATGCGCAAGGAAATTAGTAAAATAAAAAATACTTATTTAGTCATAATTAAAATAATACAGCTATAACATTACCTATCTTTGTTAAGGACAATAAAAATGTAATGTATATATACACAAGCAAGACAAAATTTTTTTCTGACGTCATAAATTATTATTTAAATACAACAAAAATGATAATATTAATAGAACAAAAAAATGTAAAATAAGTTAATATCTTCATGCAACTCCCAATACAGGGGTATACAGAGGTCTAGTCTAGACAATTAAGTCCCTTCAACCCACCTTCCACCGAAGATATTTTCGGGACAACGTGACAGGTGGTGAGCCCGTCGCCGTCTTTATGTCCAAGCCACCAATATAATTCGTACACAAGTTTTTGAAAAACCCATTGGTACGAGCCTGCCACCTGAGTGATAGAACTCGGGTCTCTTGACTCGAAATCCTGACCACCCAACCACTCGGCTGTCGTGACTTTTGTAGAAAAAAAATATGTATTTATAAAATATATTAAATATATAAAATAACTATAATATCACTTCAAAGTTAATTAAGCTACAGCAGCTTTGTAAAGTTCTGAATAGTGATGTTTATGTAGTAGTTTATTATCTCTTCCAGATTCTCTCTAGGTTCTTGGTTAGGAACAAACAACAGTCAGTTTCAATCAAAAGAAATGATGAAACAAAAATAGAACAACTGTACAGACTACTCATGATAGTGGAGTGGTTGTGTGATTAGAAATTGGGTCAAGAGACCCGAGTTCAATCTCCAGGTGGCAGGCGCGTTTTTATTATTGAGCTATGTCTTCTCAATCGTTTTTACAGTTTACAATGAAGATATATGTAGGCTAGGTATTAGCTACATTTCTCAATGAAGAAAAAAGTTACAAATGACACATAATTTTACTATCACTCACATATAAATTTCTCCATATATGCTAAAGGAAGTAGAAATAGCATCCTGTCAACTGTAACATCCTTTAACATTTATTTCTTTGTTTTTTTTTTTTTATATCAATTAAAAGCTGAGTCTATGCTCTATTATTGCATTATGGACAATATTCAACTAAAAAATGGATTTGCTAACATATTTTGGACCTAAAGACCCAGCTGAAGGATATTTTTATGAAACATTATCATCACAATAGCCTACAATAGTCCACTGCTGGACATAGGCCTTTCCTGTGGGGGTTTGCCATAATCAACACACTCGGCGAGCGCATAGGCAATTGCAGGATGTTTGGTCCTGCACTTTAGATGCTATTGCCCTTCCCAATTTGCTAATTTACATTATTACAAATATAAGAACTATTTTAATTTCAAATAATATTTATATTTGAATTTAAAATAGTAATTATATATATGCGTTTCCCCAAAACTGGGATAGACAGAGGTCTTGACTATAAAATTCTTTCAATCCACTTTTCACTGAAGAATATATGAACCTATACTCCATCTAATTTAACCTTTATTAATCTAACCTTGTAAAATACAATCCAATTGGTTACTCCAATCATAAACATCCATTTCATAAACAATGATTGTACAGCTATTTACTATCACTTTTTTCTTGTAACATGTTTAATTAACTTGAAACAGGAACAGCTAAATTAGGTTAAATGTGTTCCTGTTGTAATTGATAGCTGGTACATGACTAGAAATAACAGCAGAACATTAGTTATGCATTGACAAACACATTTTAGTCTGTTGTCAAAGATTATAAAAACATTTTAGCTATTATCAGACAGTTATACAGAGATAGTTCGTAAACAAATTAATAATCTTGTGACATAATAATTAATTACGGGGTGATTGGACATTAGTTTAATAAATATATTTGGAGTCAAATATTTATCATGTTTTATCATTTGTTTATTAAATAAATTATAAAGAATCTGATATCAAATATGTTTTGTTATATATTTCCAACAATAGAAATAATTTTATTTTTACTTTATAATTTATCTCACATCACATAAAATTGCTGTTAGTGTTGTATTCACAGCTTAACAGCTGAATAGCATTGCGCAACAGTGATAAAATTGTATGAGATACAATGTACATATACAGGATATATACTGTATGTAGTAGTAATTAATTGTTATATTAGTTAATAGACTCATAGACAGAAAAGGCTCCTACCACTGTTAAAATCCATTCTGGCATATTTTCAATCTATCACAGAGTCACAAATGCCTCAAACATTCCGAATTATTTACGTTAAAGTTTTGAAACAAATTAATTTTAAAACTTAATAAACGTTTAAGATATTTAAATTTAGAAGATTATCAAATGACAAATGTTTCTAAAAAGAAAAAGAAAGCAGTACTATATATTTTTTTCCTTATCTGTAGCCGAATGTTTCTATTAAGTATTATCCTCTCAGTAAGGCCTGCATTAAAAATTTGCATGCTCGCGAATTTTTCTTACCTTGTATAGAAACGATGAGTGATTATGACTTGGAGAATTTGCCAAGGGCTGTGGTGTGACTGGCCTGGAGCCAGCCAGGCACTGAGACGAGGCCGACAGCCTAGTACCGACGATCTTTTGGCACGCTAGAAAAAATAACACATAATCACCACACGAATACAAACTCTCGTATTTAGAAAGCAACACCGTTAAGGTATTATACTATCACTATTGTTTTGTAAAACTATTTTTTTTCAATTCCAGACACGGATTTTAAAAACGGTGAAATTCACGCACATTCAAATTTAGCAGATTTTCGACGGTCGCGCTCCTCGGCTCTTTGAATGTTATAGCAAGAACTCCGACGCCTCAAGCTTGATATTGGCGACAGGTTCGATTTGAAAATGAGTGTTTTATCCATATCTCCATTCAGAAAACAACGTGCTATTAAACAAATAATTCGTAACGAACTGGAAACCGGCGTAACGATGCGTTGATATGTCAAAAATGTAAACACAAAGCGACAACACGAGTGAAGTGAACGTAATAAACGAAAGATACGACCGCGCCGCTATACGGCGATGTTGCCACTGCGCGAACCGCGTATCCGCCAAACTCCCTGCAGCGTATTTCAAAGTATTAAAATATTATCCCTCAACGGAATCTATAATATGTTGTATAACGCACAAATCAATTAATTATTAACGTCGCAAAAAAAATGATATTCTGTTAAGGCGGCTTAAGTTTTAAAACAAAATGGAGGTAAATATGGCTGCACTAATTGATAGCTATATGGGACAGATCTCGTTTTAAAAAATACACCTATAAAATGCAGTTTTATTTTTTCAAAACGCTTTTATAAGCGTGGCATGTATATAGCTATGTAACGGATTATTTGTACATGATTTCCACCCACTTTGAAAACTTCGGATTGAAACATCGCACAGTAATCAAGGACTGGTGATTAATATGATAAATTGGTCCAATTATCCTCATCAGGATTAACGATTTGTCCAAATAATACTAAAAAAAAAAAAACAAAATATATTATAGTTATATAAAAAACAGTAAAAAAAATTGATGTGTGAGATTCACACACGATAGAAATGAAACTTCAGTAAATCAACAAAAGAATGAGATGAATACATATAATTTAAACTTAATTTAACTTAAATTATAACAAGAGTAGAATAATTACAAAGTTTATTTATAAAATAGTATGTATATTTCTGTCTCATTCTTTTACTGCGTCATCGTACACATTTTTGTATTTGTGTCCCTTGCCTGTCGCTTTTTCCGTTGCGCAGTTTCACTTCAAAATAATTTATAAAAGTGAATTTTAGTTGTTTCTTTTTAACTATTATTTATTTATTTATTAGAGCGCATCATCTATGACAGAGTAACTAGTGAGAACAAATCGCCAAGCGTCATCGTCTTTATACGCCTCTTTATCTCTTATCGATAACAATTTCAGCTACAAATATTTAAGGCTTCCTAAATACTTTGCAGAAAAATCCTTATCGATGAAGTTCGTTTGTACTTACCATCTTGAAATACCCGTTCCACGTTCAAGCCGTACGTAGCACAAGTCTCATAGTAAGAACATCTTCGCAGTTCATTCGACATCTTACGAGCGCGGTTATCGTCTACTACACGCGGACTACTTTCACTTATGGCATCTGGAATGGTTAAACGATAATTTATTAGGAAGTAACGTATAGATGACTTCCGAAAGCAATTAATTAAAGAACTATTCTATAAAGTATTATCTAAGTATCCACTTAACAAGTTACACTTAAAAATGTTTTCTTTTACGTACTGACCTTGAGTACCGACAAGTATAATCGGTATTTCAGCCGAATTACGATAGTGGGACATCTTGTTGAAGTAGGTCGAAATTGTTTTGTAACTGATTTCGTTTTCTAGACTGAACACGAAGATTACAGCGTCCACCCAAGCCGTAAACTGAAAATAAGAGAGAACCGTTTAAATTAAATCGTTTATTAACTATAATGAAATGGTTTAAAAATGTAAAACCTTGAAATAAAATTTTTTATCCCTTTACATGACGAAAAATTCACCCCATTTTGTTGCATAATAATTACGAGGGGCAATTCCGCACGTGAAGGTATGCACTGCATGTTATAAATGAAGGGGTATGTTTTACAATAATGTTTGACAATTACATCACACATTGCACAAAAATAAACTGAAACAAGAAAGATTTTTTTACGAAAACTTTTAATCAGGAATAAAAATTCTCGTAGGCTGATGGTTGACAAAGTGTATGAATAACTCAGCTTCCACTCGAATGAACTTGCGTAGGAGGGTGTCACCCCTTTCCTCATGTATGAGAAACTGTGAGCTGTCGTGAAACAAAAAGCCTTGGATTTTTTTAACACATAACACACACGCATTTCTAATTCTAGGATTGAAATTCTTAATTCATAATTATGATGCAAATTAAATGTTTGAACTCACTCGTATCATCGTACCTTATGTAGGATCACGGGATAAATGGTTACCCTGTAGCTGTCTCATTGATAACTCATTAAAACGAGCGTGTTCTTAATTCGAATTGCAATCACCCATTCCAACCAGCCAACCACTCGGCTATCGTGGGTTTAAAAATATATACAGATCAATAAAACACCATCCAGTTTGTTATGCCCAATTCAACTAATAAAATACATATAATATTTCATTTAAATAAAGATATATAATAGGTTAAAGAGTAAAATCGTAATCGTAATGAATTTTGATAAATTTATTTACTTTGTATAATTTACATCGTTTTTATGCAATTTTTTATTGAATTTTTATAGTGTATAAGTGATGCTGAACTTTTTGTTTTTGAAGTAAAAAGAAATCTAAGAAAATCACCTGATCCTGGCCGTGTCAGTTGATTTTTTAAGATTTCTTTTTAAATCATTAATTTACATTGTATAATTTTCGATATTAATTGTCGCACTAATTACTCGACTATTTCCAGAATATTCTTCATCTATCTTCAAAATTGTATCTGGAATCTGTTAAAAGTACTAAGTAATATTAAAAGTCATTTTCTAAATTTCAATTGCTATGGCCAAGTTAATATATTTATATTCAGTGAAAAATTTCCAGAACTGCATAATCAAGCATAATTAAAAAAAAACACGACAGTCGTTTATTGTTAAGTTGACTTTTTTAGAAAACTTTATTTTTTCTTACATTGAAAAGTAAATTATTTTTTTGAATTTTCCTGTAATAAGTATCAAACAGAACAGCGAAAGTATTATTACTTACCAACCCATATTCTTTATTTAATTACAGCATCATATTCGTAATTTAATAACAATGTTTTGTGTGATGATTTGTATTTATTAAAAAAAAAACTAATTAATACGAGACACACTAAAAATATCAAACGTTGCGTATAGGGCAGAGCGCTGTAGGCAACTGGGCGGGCGGGCGGCTCCGGGCATTGATAGCAAAGCCTGCGAATATTTCTATTTCGCTCACACAAACTGAACACCTGTATATGAAAGAGATGAAGTTATTGGATGCATTTATTCCCGAACCTTGCAATTCTCTATATAACCTACTCGACGTATAGGTCGTTAGATGAACCTGTTCTAATATCAGTGATAACTACTCTTTTATATTTACAATCGATTAATGAACATGTATATATAATGTGAATGTATAAATATCAAAGTCATGTTAAGAGATAAAAGAGTTGGTTATGGATTAAAACAATATCTATGTTTTTGTTATCTTTATGGACTAATAAAAATCAATATTTAAGTCGTGATTAATTGGTCTATGTATTCATATAATGTATCATTATTTTTATACATGATGTGTTCTAATCCATAAAAACAATAGACTGTAAACCCTTTTAGAGGTTAAGTATGAGTTAGTTAACTATTTCATATCACAATTCTCTGTTAGTTGATGTAATATTTGATACTCGTGAACATGATATACTATTTGATGATAAGCCATAAAGTATATCATGTTATTGCACCACCTACGTTGTAATCTTTTCCTTCACGCCATTGGTTGCCTGAAAGAGATCGCTATGAAGCGATAAGGCCGCCAAACTGTGCATGTCTAAAAATTTTGTATCCTTTGTCACTTTTGTGTATCCTATTTGTGGTGGACAATAAAAGTATATTCATTCATTCATGTTATACGTATCGGAGAATCCTCTGATACTAGAATACTCTGATGTTTGTATGTACGTTATAACATAAATACAACTGCCTGTAAAAGTCCATTCATAAAAGTCCATATATCTCTGGTAAAGGAGAGTTTTCCATAACAACTACGCTTGGCAAGCGCTACTCGCTGTGCCATAGATTTCCATTACCGGTCTGCTGAATTTTGGTTTGGATTTTTCGAGAAAGTTATCGGTTAAGTCTGTCGGTAGCCAATGTACATTTCTAGTCTTTTCCTTAGTCACCTCTTACTGCACCCATGGGAAGTAAGGGGTTGTATAATGCAACACTGAAACCACATAACAATGACATTAAATTTACTAATATTGCCCCTCATATTTTTGATAAAATTTTGACTTTATAAAATTAACTTTGATAAAATTAGCAAGATGTCATTTGAATTAAATTAAAGTTTCAATTTAATTAATACAAAAGATACGAAAGAAATTCTAAAAATGTGCAGAAACTTTCATACAGAAATCTATTTAAAACTGCATAACGGTTTCTAGCGAAAATAACAATTACAGTCGGATAAAGATAGAGTGCTGCAAATATTAAAAGAATATTCTTTTGTTTTTAACAACAGCAATGATTTAGTTAGGAAGCGAAATTAATAGGAAGTAAAGAAAGGTAATCGAACCCAGACCGGGAGTTGCGGTTGCGTGTGACGCCACGTAGACTTGACATTTATCGCAGTTTTACGTATTATTACTATTATATGGTAAAGCGTAGGCATACCGATATATATTCATATGTATATTTTTTATTTTTATTTCACTCAAAACCATGCGAATGCTATAATTCGATTACGTTATGTTGAGGTTCATTAATTCAGTGAAACTTTTTAATGACTCAGTATTATTTTGATAATTGCATTAATAACGTGGCGTATATTCAAGAGGAAGCAATGAACACTGCGTGTGTGCATTGACGTGTAGTTTTAGAATGATTTCGTTTATTTTTTCCATTGTTCCCTTGGCTCTCGTTACCTTTCGAGAGCATTGTACAAATAAAATGAACGTTTTAATCGTTTGCATATAATTCACTTGCTATTCCGGCGTATTGTACATTTATGTTTAAGCAACGTTTTGTTCACCGCTCGAGCGGCTTTTGAATTTATGTACAATCACAAAATAAAATGTCTATTTTAAGAACAACAAAATACATTTTGATTTGTTTTAGTTTGGCTGCGGTGGAACTTTATCCATTTATAAGGTTCGTGTTCCGAGTTTTCAACGTGCACTTACTTGCGATAACAAGAGCACATCGACGTAAGCCATTCAAAGCTTTTGTTGTCTGGTAATAAGTAATCGGAAACAGGTTTTCAAGCCTCTGCATGGCTAGGGTGCGTCTCGAACAAAAGAAGTCGCGTTGTCTATATAGTTACGTGTTTCGTTCACTACAGTTTTGTTATTTTTTTAAACAAAGCATGAATAGGGCAGAGAATAATGTGGAAGTAAGGTAACTTGAAACTTAAACGTGACCCTTGCGCTGATCACGTATGTTCTAGTGTTTTCTTTGTATGGTTCTAGTGTGATGATACTTTTCAATAGTAAGAAGAATCTGCGGCTTAGGAGAATTTAAGATATCCAACACATAAAGTAGTACACATAAAATCGCTAAGTCGCCACGGTTGATAGGCAGATTATCGCAGTACCAGACACTCGCACTTAGAGGTGGTTATCCTCCCATTTGCAGGTAGCCTATTCCATTTACATGTACTTTCCTTTTTTCGCCTCTTACCCGCGGGAAGAGAATGATTAAGCCGATGCCAAATCGGCAATTCCGGCAAATCCTGGTCTACAACCAACATTTATTTAAGATCTTTAATTTTATGATTATTTTCGAATACTAAGTCATATTAAAGGTAGCACTTGAAGGTTTTTCTATCCTTAGAACAGTTTACTGGCTTAACAGGCATAATCAAAGATGACTTTAAAATTTAATCTTTATTTAACGGAATTAAGGAACAAAATACATTGCAATACATACATACAAATTGAAGATGGCGGTATTGAATAAACTACGACAAAGAATGAGCTAATTGTCTACGGTTCTTTTGTAAGGTTCTATTCAAAGAACGTTGAAACGTGACTGACAGATTTTGAGACTGAAAATATGTATGCTATTGTTTCATAGACTAGTTATTTATAGCTACATAAAAATTTTAAAAAACGAATACAACGCGTCTTGTACACTGTGCAATCACCTTGTTGTTCCAGTGTAATTAGACGCATCGAGACCGTAAACACCTCGAAGGACCTAAGAAATAAACGTAATAAAGGTGTAATTACGGTCTAATTAAAGAACCCAATCCTAATTAAATTGTCTCCGGGCGACTGCTCTAGCTCGAACGCCAAAACAGTATTTGCAGTTACGCTTTCACCTTTTATGCAATTTTGAACTTAATCCCTCACAGGTAAGGATTAGACACGTTTGAGTAAAATTGCAACGTAAATTTTTTCATTAATTTTCTCAAAAACAGCATCTGTGTTTGTACCTAAAAAGTGTATAAGCCATTTAGAATGTTATGCTAGTTTCTCTTTAGTTAATTCTATTCACATTGCTTCCAAGTCAGTATAGTAATACCCATCACCCCTAGTCGCCTGTATCGGACAAGTGGGAAACTGGCCAAAAAATATTTTTCCTCACATAATGCTTTATTTATTAAAGTGCAGTGAAAAAGAACGAAATTTTCTTTATAAAGAAAAACGAAATAGGTTACAAATATGTCATCACCAGTAAGGATAAAGGTAAAATAACAATGTCAAATTCTAATACAATCAAATTACGCCTTTCAAGTACTATTATACTATATACCAGTTAACAACCTTTTAGGGTAATTTCTTTGTGATGGCAACTCAACCCGATTGAAAAAGTTGTTACCATTGTCATCCAAAAATATTATTTTCTCTCAATCTCTTCTGAACGAATGAAAAAAAAAATAATAGAACACGTTCCTAACTATAAATATAAATAAAAAAAGAAATAAATTTTTAAATTTATTTTGTTTATTTTCTATGGTAAAAAATGCACACATAAAGGCGTCCAATTAGCAGTCATTGTAGTGAATAATGTGTGTTTTTTATATGTTTATAACGGCCTGTAAAAGTCCACTACAGGACACAGGCCACCCCGTTTGCCGTAATCACCGCGCTTGGCAAGCGGATTGGCGATCAAAGTACCAGACACCGCGCACCTAACCTAAGACTGTCAAGGGCTTGCTGAATTTTGTTTTTGTATATTTCGAAACGGTTATCCCGCCATCTGCCGGTAGTTAATTGCACGACGTGGCGAAGTTTAAGAATATTTGTTATAATTTAATTTAAAAATACATTATTTCTAGGCCACGAAGTATGCCATCCGAATAGGAACAACAAAATTTCCTAACTCAAAAACTCTCTCAATACATTGGACTGCCTTTTTGCTCAGCAGTGGGCATCCATAGACTGCAATTGAAAGTTGGACCGTAAGAGTATACGGTTATATAATACGGTTACAAACGATTTGGTAAATGTGGAATACACCTATCATGAATAAATCACAAAGGAATCCATAGCAAACAGGTTTGATTTGGAATTCTATACAAGTAAATCTAAAACAATGAAAACACGTGTTAAGAGAAACTCGTTTAAAGCCGTTACGCTTATGGGTCAGTGTAAAAGTGTTTTTTTTTTAAATCTTTAGATATTTTTACAGGATTAAGTTAAAGTTTAAATGTGGAGATGACTAAAAATTGGAAAAACAGAGTATAAGTTTTGTCACCATCGAAGTATTGTAATATATTCTTCAAATTAAAATAATTTCCTTGGCAATTATCTATATATCTGTCTATAAACGGTTTAATAAACCATTATTCAATAAATAAAAAATCATTAAATCAGGTCACAATTGTCGAAAATATAAATACAATAGAATTAATTCACTTTTAATTTTTTCCCGTAAGTTTTCATAGTTTAATAATTGACTATTCGATAGAACACATATGCGATAGTGTAAAGCACAATAGCATCAAGCCTTTTTATATATTAAGCGCGACAGCAAAACAAAGTAAGTACCTATGATCATTATTTACATAAGACATAAACGAGTTTTATCACGTATGGCGTTTGGAAGAAGCTACGTAAAATATATTGATATTACGAAACGCTTAAAATATCGTCATAAAAATTCCTTTTTTCGTCCAATTTGTCCTTATCGTTTTGCTCTCTTCATATTAGCATATTATTTTCTTTTGCTATTGCTTCAGCGACATTTTATCCTGATCTGGATTGTCTACCGCATCGACATTTCATTACGCAAGGGCGACATTCCAATAATTCTATAAGGAATACCTAAATGGAAATAAAAAGTTACATTTCAAATATTAATAATAAAAATATCAGTATGAGTTGGCCGAGACTGCTAGCTGAGGGGAGGGTCAAGAATACTCGGATACCAAGACGTGCGTTTGTGAAGTAAAGGATGAATTTGAAAGAAGCGAAATAGGTATGTAAGGATCGTGATGCGTGAATATATTCATTTATTTAGTAGTATACTAAGTGAGCTTAACTATAGAGGTACAGGAGAATACTTGGTTAAATATCTTTTCATACTTGTAATGTTGTGTTTACTTAAACTAATTTCTATTAGAAAATTTCGATAAAATTTAACAGTAACAAAATGTTACAAAATGAAGTTTCTCTATCACAAAAAGAAAAGCAGCAACAACATTATCACCCGCTTGGGACCGCGTATTCTCCAATTATAATTCAGAACCCGATCTCAATTCGAAAGATGAACTCTGCCTCCCATTATGTCTTCAAATATTTGACCTTCGTCGACGCAACTTTGTAACTTAATCATAAGGTTTCACGAAGTTTTTAGGGATCCTTACTCCTAATGCCATTAGTTATCTTTATTTTTTCACGCAATTTCTCGTACTGAGTTACGCAGAGATCTAGAAATGAAGTCCTTTCGACCCACTTTTCCTTTAACCGAAGCTTATTTGGAACACCGTGACAAGCGGTGAGCCTGTTACCGTCTATGTGTCAAGCTAACGGTGCACTATTGTTACATATAGACATATTTACTTAGATAAATATTTATATACATATAAACAAACATTTCAATTCAAAAAATTCATCACACAAATATTTGCTTCCAGAGAGATTCGAACCCGAAACTCTTACCATCGAAGCCGTGGCCACTACCAACTCGGATATGGGTCGTTACCATTTTAATTAAAAAAAAAATACCTTCTCCATGATCACGCACCTTCCTCGGGGAATAACGTGTGGTACTAACCCTTAGTTCACTCCCTCAAGGGTTTACTGCAAAAATACATCAGCACATAAAACGAATTTAAACGGTGTTACTACGTAGGAAATATATTACCCATTTCAACAGGAGCCTTCCTACAATCATTTTGGTAAATTTGTGTATTAAAAGTCAAGATAGCCGAGTGGTCGGAATTTGAGTCAATCCGAGTTCGAGACCCAAATAGTAGGCGTGTATCAATGAATTCTTTCAAAAACTTATATACGATTTATAAAGTTTATTTGTCTTGGACATCAGGACGTCGACGCGTTTGCCACCTGTCACTTTGCGCCAAAAAATGTCATCAGTGGGAGTTGAGTCGAAAGGACTGAATTATCTAGACCTCTGTCTACCCCAGTATTGGGACTGGCGTCAAGATATTTTCTTATTGTGTAATGATGGGTAAAATTAATGTTGCCATATAAATTTGAAAAATTAACTTTTATTAAAATTTCGTCCTTAAAGACGGTTAAATAGAACATGAGGTCTCCTATTACACTCCCGTTCATATGACTTCTTTAGCAGCCTATAAAATTCCTCAGCAGGGCATTACACTCTCCCGTATTGTTTTTATACATAATGTTATTCCGCCATCTATCGGGAGTTATAACCATTTTCAAGGCTTCTCCTAATAGTCGCCACTTACAACGTCCGCGGGGAGAAAGGTGGAAAATAGACATAATCCACGCCCCCCATTGACATCAAATAATAAAAGTCGGAATCTGAATCATTTGTTTTGTTTCAAATCAATTACAAATGAAAATGATGGCGTAGCAATAGTATTAATATAATCTGTTACCCTTTTCTTCAGGTGGGCTATGTCAATTTATCTTTATTTAATATAATAATAATTGTTATTATTTTAAGTGACCACTGTTTCGTAATTATTCTGGCTATTACATCGCTTTTATAAGCAAAAGATATATGTATAGACTTTGACGACCTCCGTGGACGAGTGACGCAGACACCGGTTTCCATGGTGTAGCAAGGTCTCATGTCCCGAGTTCGATTTCCGGTCGGGTCAATGAACAAAACCAATTGTTCTATATTGTACCAAGCCTGAGTGTTTATGATAACTTCGTTATTTCCGATTCCACGACACAAATGCATTAATTACTTACTTAGGGATCAAAGCTATGTATGTGATGTCGCACCCACATATATCTACATAGATAAATATGTATTTACTATTATTACGTATTAAAGACTCTGACACTCTCACTGTCCATCTGTTTTTTTTTTGCTGTAAACCGATTGATCGTATGCCTCCTTGTCCTGTTAAAAAAAAGCACATTCCATACGGAATTCGAAATTCGCTCCCCGTTCGCGCGTCACAGATCGCATGGAGACGCCGGACGCGTGACCTTTGCGAACGAAACGGACACGTTTCTTGAATAATGTAACGGCTCGTTGTTAGAAATTCGTATTTGAATGTACCAAGTGCCTAGTCAAGATATTCCCCGCCTAAATCAATTTGGAGAAAAAAAAGGCGCGCGTTAAAGAAAAAAAAACTTTTTTTTATTTAACCGCCTTTAAAAATATGACAAAAAGGCAAAGAATAACTTTCATAGATAAACACAAGTAACTTAATTAACGCAATAAACATTAAAAAAAACACACCGAATTGAGAACCTCCTGCTTTTTAGGAGTAACTTAAAAAATCGTTGGTGAGAAGTAAGCTTAAAGAAAGTTGAACTAAGGAAAACTTTTACTCAGGACTAAACGACTAAGAAAAGGACTTGAAAATAGATACAGCTACCGAAGGAAGCGGGATAACCATCTTGAAAATTGGTAATTTTCAAGATGACTGCAGTAATAATCTTACCGAGCGTCAATAGCCTAATGGTTTAGGGTGCACACTCCAAAATTAGTGCACTAAAGCCCATCTGTGTTTAAGATGGTTAGTACTGTGGTAACCAATTCCCTTGTCAAGCATAGCGATTACAGGCAAATCCTTCATACAGGAGAGGACTATGTCCTGCAGTGGGACTTTCAGGGGTATAAGCAAGTTAAGTAATTACAAGCTCTTCTGCGTCGCTGCCTTCTTATTAAAATTGGATAGAATAGTATGATGTGGCGATACGGCGTAAGAATGTCCACGCATTTTTTCCCGTGAGTGTCGGATGACGCAACTTACAGGAAAGCATTGAATACTAAAATTTTTACTATACATTTGGACTATACTGTTACGTATGTAGGGATGACAAAATACGCTAACAGTACAGCTGGTGGTAAATGGCGACTGCAGTCCAGGGCCAACTTTAAACGATTACAATCATACAAGGTCATGCATTATCAACCCTGAAGACTAAGCCGTAATGCGCCACAGCCAGATATTTTGCTTGCTCTATATCCCACCGAACAGACCGTAACATAACTGTTTTTACACTGCCACATCGCAACTGAAATTGTAAAAATCGAGCATTAACCCAGACCTCTTCTAGGAATAGACTGCTGCCAATATAATAAAAATTTCTTTATTTTAAAAAAGAAAAAGCATATTTCTGAACGTTACGGCGAGTCCTATATAAAAAAGCAGAAATAATCCAATTACATATTTTTAAAAAAGGAGAATGTCTTTGACACTGGCCACTGATAAATTTCTAGGAAAAACTGAAATCCCAGCAGCAGCAAAGAGCCGTGATACGATGCAATCAGCAGACAAACACAATCGCCTTAATCCAACAGAAAGTCATTTATTCCACAGCATCAATAGTTTGAGTAAAATCTTTATCCACACTTTACAGTATTGAAGTCAACTTATCAACGATGAAACGTTATGTAAAAGAAATATTTTTTAAAAGAACTAATGCTTGCACAGTAATTTTAAAAAAGTAGCTCGTGTACGTTTCGTTTTAAAAATATACCGAAGGTCGATAACACAAACATGAATGAAGGCGTAAAACATATACATACATTATACTGTTCACTAATTAAATGTCCAAGTGGGTGCATTATAAAATTATACTAGGTAAGGTACGTAATATAATTTGCAGGCAACACAAGTGTTGCCAGCGTCCGCGGTTATGCGAAAATTTATGAATAATTCCAACGGAGAGAGCGACGTTGCGGTCTTATTTTGAATATTGTAAACTATAAACTTGTTTATAACAAAATTTTTAAATAATTCTTTTTGCGTAGAGTTAGAGTTCTTATTTATAATAATTCTCTAATCCAAAATTATAGGACCTCCGTGGACGAGTGGCGTAAACACTGGTTTTCAAGGTGTCGCCATCTCGAGGTCCCGGGTTCGATTCCCGGTCGGGTCAATGTAGAAAAACCACTTTTTCTATATTCTCTCGAGTCTGGGTGTTTGTACTGCTTTCGTTGTTTCCGATTCCCATATCTCAAGTGCTTTACATTCTTACATTGGGATCGGAGCAATGTATGTAATGATGTCTTTATCTATATATGTATTGATTTAAAAATAGTAGTATTATCAAATCAAATCAATTATTTATTTAAATACGAAAGTTTTTTTTAAGTCTACAACACTTTTTTAAAGAAAGAAACTCCGAATGTATCCTCTTTTTTTGATAAATTTTTAGCTATGGACCGTTCATCTTCGTTTACCAGATGTTATTATCGCCAGCTAAATTGCGTTATCGAATCTGTGACTGGCGTTACAAAATCGTGTTAAGTCCAAGCCCATGATATAGCCTACCACCTGGAGATCGAACTCTACTTCGACTCGACCATCCAACAATCGACTATCGTTACTATTAAATATTACTAACCTAAATTATATTATTCCTTTGGAAATAAATAGAAATATTATTTATGGCCAATATATTTTGGCATAAATTGACAGTTATACAAAATGTATTAATAAATTATTTAATCTTATATTAATTTTAATTCATTGATACATTTATGATTTCGTGGGTTTAGTTACACTGTCTACATTGTCGACACTTTAATTTTCATTAGAACGTTGACAAGAGTACATTAAAAAAGCATGACTAAGTGTACGGCTGCACTAAACTCAACTAGACATTATGAGGTCACCGCCCAATAATGGGCTGATAAATTAAATCTCTTTTATGGCAAACATTTCGAAACTTGAAATTGAAAGGATGAAACGCAGACTCAAAAACATTTTAATATAAAAGTTTAACAATTTTATAACTTCGTGCATAATGCAGATAAGAAAACTAAAATAAAACTGTAATCGTTTTTTTTAGGACATAAGGGCTAAGCAAAGACTGACTGATTTATGAAACCAATGACATCTGAAAACCACTCCAAAAGAAGATTATAATCGACCTCTGTGGACGAGTGGCTTTCACGTTGGTTTTCAAGATGACACGATTTCTGAGGTCACGGTTTCGATTCCTAAACGGGTCAATATATAAAAACCACTTCTTCTTCATCTTCTCGGGTCTTTTTACTTTGGGGTTAGAGTTACGTTGATGTCCCTATATATGAAAGCATTAAGTTGCGTTGACAGTTGTCAGATCCTAGGACTAAGATGGAATGTCTCATAACCCGCGATTACGTTATTATTCCATTTTGTCTATGTCACAAGCTTTCTTTAAAGTACAGAACAATATCTCTTGTTGTATGGAATGTTGTTCGCTAGGTTTTATAAACTCACAAGGCGTACCACACAGCTTTACAGTGCGGCGGTGACGATAGTCCTATTCGATTGGTAGAGTTTCAAAAAGAACACCTATTTTTGGGGATATTAAGACCAGCCAAAAAGAACAGCTATTTTTCGGGATATTCAGACCAGCTACTTCGGGGCATGACTACTTCTTCTATATGCCGTTGAGACAATCGGTCCGTGAGGACCTTGTGCGATGGAGACCACGACTGGCCTTAGACCCTGGTGACAAAAGGGCCAATTCTTAACTCTCTCAAAGATTAAGTCACTACATACGAAATAAAACTTACTGACAACAGAAGATATTAACGTACAGTCATGAAATTACATTAAAAGTTTATACTTTTAAATTTCGAACATAGCACAAGCGCCAGGCGTTCATAAACGTGCGCACTGCACAAATGAAATGAGATGAATATAACTTTCATGTTGGCTAGTAAGGTTAGAAATTTATATGCAGCCACCGGCTTTTGTTATACGAGATAATGTGCGCGAGTCGATTGTACCCGTACCGGTTTATGTATTAATAAATACATATCTTTACCCATATTTCCAAAGGGGTAGACAGAGATCCAGACAATTAAATCCCTACCCTCTACTCTAAGGTGGGTATCTTTCACCAAAGCCTGTTTGGGACAAGGTGACAGGTGGTGAGCGTTTTATTGTTGAAGCCAACATTACAAAATACATGGAATTATATTATAAATAAATAAATAAATATCTTCACGCAATTCCCAATACTGGGGTAGACAGAGGTCTAGTCTAGACATATAAGTCCCTTCGACCCACCTACCACCTAAGATATTTTCGGGACAACGTGACAGGTCGTGAGCCGGTCGCCGTCTTTATGTCCAAGCCAACGATATAAAATATCGGACATAGGTTTTGAAAAAACCCATTGGTACGAGCCTGCCAACTGGGGATCGAACTCAGGTCTCTCGACTCGAATTCCCATCACCCAGTCACACGGCTATCGTAGTTTGAATTATATTACATATAATAAAATTTATATACTTATAAACATACACGTTCAGTTCCAACATATATCAAAAAAATTTTCGTCCCTTACTGACAACTCTTAACTTCATAGTCAAGGCAGAGAAGTACTATAATATTAGCAATATAAAGGTTTGAATATAGAGGTTTCTGTAGGAAAAGGTATACCTACAGTCGCAAGTTGATCCCATTACCACTGTCTTCAATCAAGAACATTTGCTTTCTTATGTTAATTTTGAAGGCGTATTTTTTCAAATTATAAGAATATTGACCATATTTTTTAGATTAGATAAAAACATTTAAAAATAAATACCTTCACGCACACACGACAATTGACAAAACGACAATGGACAATTTGACAGGTGGTGAGCCCGTCGCCGTCTTTATGTCCAAGTCAACGATATAATTCGTACATAAGTTTTTGATAAACGCATTGGTACGAGCCTGCCGAACTCGGGTCTCTTGACTCGTAATTCCGACCACCCAACCACTCGTCTATCGTGAACCTAGATTAGATAACAAAAAGCTTAATTTTTCATATTAATTTTTCTATTTAGTAGCACCCCGAGATTATTCCTACGGAATAACAATGAACTTTAGTATTTAGAAACCAACGTAACTCACAGACTTTTAGTTAAGACAAAGCGTTGCGTTTTTAAATAAGAAAGGTCCCAACATTTTCCGTTTTCAATCGTCTCCTTTGTAGAAGATATTCCTCGGCCAGAGGCTTGCCTTTGTGAAGGGCAAAAACAAAGTATACAAAAACCACAGACTAAAAAGTTTTGTGGTGGTAAATATAAATTTGTCATGTCACACATATTTTTTTTTTAATTTTAAGACAACAATTTGCAATGAGTAAATATTATTCGCTGTTGTCTAATCTTTGAATTGCTACTAATTTAAGTCTTGTAAGTATCTTGTAAGTATTTAAAGACGGCCTCTCCAGTTGTTTGTATGTATACATAATTAAAAAACATGATTCAAGATAACAAAATTTCTGTATGTTTGTAATAGAATATAGAAGAACAGTGAAAACCCAAGGCTTTGTTTCTTTTGGCGCCATGCCGTCGGCACGCGTACCGTACAATTCGAAGGGTTAAATTAATCAAACTATTTGCAATTTTAAGTTTAACGCCTTAAGGTTGAAATTGAAATGTGTATCATAATCAGGATATAGATCAATATTAATAAATAATGTAGGTGGTAGTTGATTTGCCTCGATTAGGTTAAGGCCAGTTGATTGTTTTAATGAATTAGTTATGTAAAATTAGTTTGATTCTACTCTATGGTTGACACGCAAGGATTGTAATTTAATAAGAACAGCTTTTTCTTTTTAAATTTAACTAAACGAAAATAGTGTCCGATCCAAACAAACTTAATGATAATATTTTTCCGCATTCATTATTATAATGTTGGCAAATATTAATTCAGACTAACGCGATTCCTTTCTATCTATACTCTATGGTAAAGGTAGACGAAATAGATTCGTCAATCGTTCACACAAATCACAAAAGCGATTTCGAATTTCGAATACGTTTTTTTTTTCGAACATAAAGCTGGTGCTGCTCGCTATCACAACTATCATTCATTTTAACGCCCGTATTGCGTTTTACAGTAAACGTGTGTGACGGATTATTGATCGGTGAATACCGTTCAGATGTAACAGCGGATCATTTACAGCGAAAAATGCTTTTGCCGCCAAAAGTCTATTCTTTTTTAACGGCCAAAGAGTTCACTACTGAACTAAAACCTCAACTGCAGCGATGATAGTACAATATAAGTTAGTTTAACTAATGTTTATATTGTCTTCACATTATTCTTAATGTATTTTTCTATTTGTAGTCAGCCAGAAATTTCAATAAATTATTCTTTGTGAAGTTTTCCCCTGTGTAGGGGCGCAACAGCCTCATCTATAATTCAAACCATCGTACACAAATAAGCTAAAGTATTTACAGTAAAAATATGCATTGAGAAATACTTGACTAACTATATCACAAAAATATTTTATATACTGAATTAACAAGCAAATAAAGTATTTTCAAAATAATGGCTATTGCCTTGACTTTCATGACATTTTATGCACATAGAAAATATAAGAAAAAAATACGAAGGACCCAAAAATTTTTTTGTATGCCCGCCAGTATATGTGCATTGATTGGGTAATTTACAAAAGATTTTTGTTTCAGTTCTTTGAGCTCAATAAATATTATGAATAGAACTCTACTACCATAGTACTTTAGAGTTGAACAGACAAGCACAAAAACAATTCGAGTATCATTTTGTTTCAAAAAATATAACACTGGCCAATCGTAAGCAACAATTGCCATATAGATAAAAAAAGAAAAAGAAGAATTTGCCGCGATTTGTGTAGACCCACGCAAAAACAGAGCCAGTCCGATGTTACTTTAGAAGATAGCATCTTAACATTCGTATGATCTAAAATTGAATCTCAATACTGTGCTTACTCAAACAAAAGGTCAAAGACATCTTCGTCGGCGACATGTGTCCGCCGATTCAAGACATTTTATAGTACATTTTCATCTGGAGTCGATTGATAACATCAAGAGATAGACAAGAGAGAGACAAAGTGAATGAAATAAAAAGAAAGAAAGAAAAAACTCTTTATTGACATCGCTTAAAAAATAACATTGAACAAAACACTAAAATAAAAATACAAAAATTGTGACGTCAAATTAGGCCTCCATTTCAGCAAAAAAAAAAAACAGTAATTGTACCCAGAGACACCACGACCGCCTAGTTGGCATCGGGTTCTAAATATGTATTTGTAATCAAGTCATGGATATGTATATAAATATCTATATAAATATACCGATGGCTTCAACACCAAAACAGCAATAGGCTCACCACTTGTCACGTTGTCCTAAATAGGCCGGGAAAGGTGGGTCGAAAGGACTTAACTGTCTATCCTCCACGTACCCCAGTATTGGGAAAAATGGACGAAAAAATTCCTTTAAAAATACCAATACAGTAAATGACCTTGTATGAAAATAATTGTACTATCACATATAGTATAATTATATCCGATAGTATAATTTTGTTTAAAAATATTTATAAAGTACTAAAAGTATAATATAGTGTACATAAGTTTTTGAAATTATATCGTTAGCTTGAACAGTGAGACGGCGACGGGATTCCCTCTTGTCAAATTGTCCCACAGATCTCATTGGAAGGTGGGTCGAAACGACTTAATTGTGTCTACCCTGTATTGGGAATGACGTGAAGATATTTATATCATTTATTTTTAAAATAGTGTAAAATTAAGTGAGACGGTTTAATATCTCAGTCACTATATTAATAAAATTATCAATAAACTAAGATAATCTATCTTTATCTCTTATGAGTTAACTGACAGTAACATTAAAATGTGTAGACAGAGTTCAAGTTTAAATGAACATAGCTCACATAACCAAGCCACTGGTTCAGTTTGTATGTTGGTATTAAAAATGTATACCTTCCTGCGGTATCCTCTTTTAGGAATTTGGGTCGAAAAGCCGCTGCGGCAAGATACCCTTGAGCTTCAGGACACAGAAAGCTCCTATCCCTCACGTAAAGCGTAAACTATTCACGTGAGCTTTTCACTTCTTCGTATAAATTGCTGCTTTATTGTACTGAAATTATTTTATGGCAATGGTGAATCTGTCTCATTATCCTAAACAGGATTCGGTGAAAGGTGGGTATTAAAAAGATATAAAAGATATTCATACATCTTTTATGACAAATATGACGTTCAGGCACAGCAAACTTTTCGCTCTATAATTATAATAAATATGTACTTATATAGATAGATAGGGACAACATATATCATCTATATCTTTATTGTATATAGAGAAAATATAGAAAAAGTGGTTTTTCTACATTGACCCAACCGGAAATCAATCCCGGGATCTTGAGACGGCGACACTTTGAAAACACACGGTGTTTACGCCACTCGTCCACGGAGGTCGTCAATACAGGACATTTTATTTCAGTCTCTAAAATGCAATTCCGTCTGTTAGAGAAAATCATCGGAAAATATTTCCGGTACGCCACGTCGCGTAATCAAACAAGAAATTGATCGGAAACATGGTAACGTGTATTGCCATTTGAATAGGTTATGGAACGATTATATTTTGACCTGTAATGTGGTAATCTCTAGACATGCATAAACATTTAAAGAAGCATAACTTTCAGAGACGTTAGTGTGGGGGAATTTGCATGAAGACAAAAAGTAATACCAGTTACTCATTTTAACTTTATATTCATTAATTATTAATATAATATAATTATATATATGTATGTATGCAATTATTATAGATAGGGACAATATCATTGCTTTGATCCTAAACTCAGCAGCTTAAGCACTTGTATAATTGATTCAGAAACAACAAACTACCACAAACAACCAGACCCGAGAAAATTTACAAAAAGAGTTGTCTACAGTTGACCGGGAATCGAACCCGGGATCTCAAAGCTGGCGACACCATGTAAACCGGTGTGAACGCCACTCGTCCACGGAGTCAGTGAAAATGTCACTCGAACAATGTCACGCGTTAGTATAAAAAGGTTCAAATTTCTATTTCAATGTTCTCGTGACGTCACCATATTAGAAACGATTGGCTAAGCACCGGGCTGGCCAGAAAAAGCTCACTAAATATAAATCCCTGGCGACGCATTACGTGACCTTACATTCCTAGCATAAAAAGATTTCATACAGACCTATTGAAATTTACGCGTATTTTTCCTCCAATAGTAACCAATATAGATTTTTTTAATAAAACAAGTAGATACTGCAATCTTTGGACACCTGTAACTTTATTTGAAGAAGATTACAGATGCATTCTCTACCCCGAGGACTAAAAGGAATTGTCTCAGTGTTTTCAATCTAATCATACTGGATTTTTTTATCCGTTTAAAAACAGAAGACATAAATTTAAACAGAGCGTGGTACTGACCTGGGCAACGCTTAGACGGACGAGTCTACCAACTTTTACATGAAACTCAAAATTACCAAGAAAACTCTTCGACAATTCTATAAATTTAAAATCCTTATACAGGTAGGCTGAAATGAACGGGGCAGGACCTTCGCTTCTTAGAAAACCGCCAAGTAAAGTAGAAAAACACGTCTTAAGTTTCTTTCCATCTCCTTGCACCTTTTCTTTCCCCTCACCCAATTCCTTAGTTAATAGGGGCCAACGCTTCTTTAGTCTCTTTGGTGTTGCGAGTGTATATGGACGTCATCAACCACAGACCAAACCGATTCAGAGCATCTTTCCATAACTATTTTCACGCATTTTCGCTATACAGGCTACCCCTGTAGACAGAGACACAAGACATTAAATATTTTCGGTCCACTTTCCACCGTAGCTTATTAATGACAACGCGATAGTGGTTGAGCCTGTAGCGGTCTCAGTGTCCAAGCCAAAGGACATATAAATATATCCATGACTCGAGTACAGTTCAAACATTCATATTCATCATACAAATGTTTGCACCTAACCCGATTGGATTGGGATTCGAACCCAAAACAACCAAGCAACTAGGCTATCAGTTCGTCGCAAATAAAAAAAGCAAAGTAGAAGGATTTCAATATTGAAAGCTCTCTGGCATATAATCTTTTATTATTCGACCATCTGTCAAAATTGTCTCACCATTTTTCTCCATAGACCACATTCGTCTATGCCATAACCAATTACATTGCGAAGAGTGGACTCGATCCGAAGGAATAGTAAAATTAAGCACACCTTAAATACTCTTGGTTGACTTGGTTAATGTTCTGCTTTGAAGTAGGGACCGTGTTACTAACAATGCCTCGGGCGACGCTATTTACAAAGGGGACATTACAATCGGGGGGAGGGAATTACGATTAACCGTTTAATTAAAAGGCAAGATTGGAAACGGCATCGGAACGCTCGGAAACTGCTAACTTGCACATGCCCGTATTGAAAATGAGCTTCAGTATTGCTTCAGGAATAATACGATGCGAGCGCAGGCCTGCGGTATCAATAGTTCTGTTCGAATTATAAATGTTTATATACCTATATAAGTTTGTCACAATACGAGCGGATCATAATTACAGAACGGCGAAGGCCGCGGCTTCGAATGCCGCCTGCTCATCAAGGGGGCCAATTTTGGCTTTTCAATTTGAATTAAGAATCATTATTATCGACTTAGAATATTCTAAATATTTCTACATTGATCGAGAAAGCTCTAGAGTATATTAAAATGTTTAATATGATAACGTGTTTAAGACAGAGAAAGTGATATAATAACCATTACGTATGCGATGTGTTTGGACCCGAGCAACGCCGAGGTTCGCTGCTTGTTACAAAATATAAGTAAAAGTAGACAAAGTAAAAAAAGTAGGCAGACAATGTAGGCATATAAATAAATAATAATTATTGAAATAATTAGTACTGATAAGTCACTGGCTGGACACACTGAAATCCAGCGACGTGAAAAAATAAATGTAACATCATACTGAGTCTACTCCAGTCAGTGTTATCTATGTCTCCAGTTCTAAGACGATGCCGTTGTGATTACAAACTCTTTGGTCGACGCCTTGACACATAAGATATATCATTATGTTTTTATATATTTTTTGTAATTTCTTTTATTATCTTTTTTTTATTTAATAGGGTCATTGCGTATTTTTTTGTAATGAACCTTTCTTTCTTTTTTTTTACTCTTTTCCATGGGATAATACTCTTCTGCCAGTGTCAATTATCTTTCGCTATAAACTGGAAACGCTTACGACTCAAATTATAAAGCACGTTGGCTTCATCGACGCCTCATTATTGTTTATATCGTTATAAGCTAACCGTGACCGTGTTAGGGTTATCACATTTAACTGAAAATATTTGGGATACTTACTTAAAAAAATACAGTAACTTGAGATGTTGACTCGATAGATTAGTTATGACAACCCTGCCTTTCAAGCAATGATTTCTGGATTCCAAACCCGCCGGGAACAAAAATTTGTGAAGAAGGCTTGACGATATATTTAATTTGACAATTATAATCAATGAATACATAAATGTAATGTTGGTTTTGTAAATATTAAAGATATCTACTACTAAGAAGCAATCTACAGCGCCAAAGAGTAGCACACATTTACTAACTTTCACATCTATATACGATAGCGATCTCTCGCTTTTTATATGTATATAGATATGACACTGATTGTGACATCGGAAGGATGCAAATACTGCTTCCCCCAAGAAGGCAAACCTACGTGCCATCTTATTGTTATTAATGCATAAATAACATACATACATACAATCACGCCTCTTTCCCGTAGGGGTAGGCACAGACTACTCTTTCCACTAGCTACGATCCATACATACTTGTTTGTTAAACTTAATAAATGACAACTCTGTTGATATCTGTTTATCTATCTCCTGTATATCTCTTGCTGAGATATTCTTCCGACATTTTTCTATATCTTTACGCCCAGACTATGAAGTCCTTTTTTCGATTGATGAAATTGTAACTATTATATTGTGTTTAAGTATTAATTTATCATTCTTGTTATAAGTTTAGCATGAATTAGATCTAATTTGTGTAATTTGCATGTTGGATTACTGCCGACGAAATATGTGGAACTGAATCTAAACATAAGACAGCCTGTACCACATTTCTGCAAATAAAACATCATTCATTCATTCATTCATTCGATTCACTGTTCACCGTAGCCTATTTGGCACAACGTGACAGGCTGACAGGTGGTGAGCCTATCGCTGTCTTTCTTTTTCTGGCATTTACCTACGTAAATATATCTCTGGAGGCTATACAACCCTGAACCCAAAGCAACCGTATAAAGTGGAGCGAGACACGGTCGTAATCAGGCGGGGCTGTCGCTCCGGCGACACAAATATCGGGAACATCTATTAAAAGTCGGTGTTTCCCCCTTTTACGGCGCGAATCGATAAGAGCATCCTGGGGATGTGCGTTTCCATTGATTGAGACGGTACGACTGGCTGACACCATGAATAATTAAAAAAATATATATGAAGAGTGTAAGGAAGATATTTATAAATATATTTAATTATTAGATTAGTCACGATAGCCGAGTTGTTGGGTGGTCGGAATTTCGAGTCGAGAGACCCGAGTTCGAGCCCCAGGTGGCAGTACAGGAAGGTGGGTCGAAAGGACTTAATTATCTAGACCTCTCTTTACCCCAGTATTGGGAATGACATGAAGATATTTATAATAATAAAATAATAAATATCTTCACGCAATTCCCAATACAGGGGTAGACAGAGGTAGTCTAGACAATTAAGTCCCTTTGACCCACCTTCCACCGAAGATATTTTCGGGACAACGTGACGGGTGGTGAGCCCGTCGCCGCCTTTATGCCCAAGCCAACGATGAAATTCGTACATAAGTTTTTGAAAACTCATTGGTACTGCCACCTGGGGATCGAACTCGGATCTCTCGACTCGAAGTTCCGACCACCCAACAACTCGGCTATCGTGACTTATTCCTTCCTTCCTTCCGTGAAATCCTTCTACTTTGCTTTTTATTTGCGACGAACTGATAGCCTAGTTGCTTGGTTGTTTGGGTTCGAATCCCAATCCAATCAGGTTAGATGCAAACATTTGTATGATGAATATGAATGTTTGAAATGTACTCGAGTCATGGATAATTTTTATACCATTATGTCCTTTGGCTTGGACACTGAGACCGCTACAGGCTCAACCACTATCGCGTTGTCATTAATAAGCTACGGTGGAAAGTGGACCGAAAATATTTAATGTCTTGTGTCTCTGTCTACCCCTGTATAGCGAAAATGCGTGAAAATAGTTATGGAAAGATGCTCTAAATCGGTTTGGTCTGTGGTTGATGACGTCCATATATACTCGCAACACCAAAGAGACTAAAGAAGCGTTGGCCCCTATTAACTAAGGAATTGGGTGAGGGAAAGAAAGGTGCAAGGAGATGGAAAGAAACTTAAGACGTGTTTTCTACTTTACTTGGCGGTTTTCTAAGAAGCGAAGGTCCTGCCCCGTTCATTTCGGCAGTACAGGAAGGTGGGTCGAAAGGACTTAATTATCTAGACCTCTCTTTACCCCAGTATTGGGAATGACATGAAGATATTTATAATAATAAAATAATAAATATCTTCACGCAATTCCCAATACAGGGGTAGACAGAGGTAGTCTAGACAATTAAGTCCCTTTGACCCACCTTCCACCGAAGATATTTTCGGGACAACGTGACAGGTGGTGAGCCTGTCGCCGCCCTCATGTCCAAGCCAACGATGAAATTCGTACATAAGTTTTTGAAAACTCATTGGTACTGCCACCTGGGGATCGAACTCGGATCTCTCGACTCGAAGTTCCGACCACCCAACCGCTTGGCTATCGTGACTTATTCCTTCCTTCCTTCCGTGAAATCCTTCTACTTTGCTTTTTATTTGCGACGAACTGATAGCCTAGTTGCTTGGTTGTTTGGGTTCGAATCCCAATCCAATCAGGTTAGATGCAAACATTTGTATGATGAATATGAATGTTTGAAATGTACTCGAGTCATGGATAATTTTTATACCATTATGTCCTTTGGCTTGGACACTGAGACCGCTACAGGCTCAACCACTATCGCGTTGTCATTAATAAGCTACGGTGGAAAGTGGACCGAAAATATTTAATGTCTTGTGTCTCTGTCTACCCCTGTATAGCGAAAATGCGTGAAAATAGTTATGGAAAGATGCTCTAAATCGGTTTGGTCTGTGGTTGATGACGTCCATATATACTCGCAACACCAAAGAGACTAAAGAAGCGTTGGCCCCTATTAACTAAGGAATTGGGTGAGGGAAAGAAAGGTGCAAGGAGATGGAAAGAAACTTAAGACGTGTTTTCTACTTTACTTGGCGGTTTTCTAAGAAGCGAAGGTCCTGCCCCGTTCATTTCGGCAGTACAGGAAGGTGGGTCGAAAGGACTTAATTATCTAGACCTCTCTTTACCCCAGTATTGGGAATGACATGAAGATATTTATAATAATAAAATAATAAATATCTTCACGCAATTCCCAATACAGGGGTAGACAGAGGTAGTCTAGACAATTAAGTCCCTTTGACCCACCTTCCACCGAAGATATTTTCGGGACAACATGACAGGTGGTGAGTCACCGCCCTCATGTCCAAGCCAACGATGAAATTCGTACATAAGTTTTTGAAAACTCATTGGTACTGCCACCTGGGGATCGAACTCGGATCTCTCGACTCGAAGTTCCGACCACCCAACCGCTTGGCTATCGTGACTTTTAAAATCGATCAAAGAGCTTATAATAAGAGCTAATATAGCATAGCTTTAATTTATGAAAACATAATGATGCTCACATGCAGTGAGTGACTTCTACAGGCCTAGTAGGTGTCCTAATTATCCTTCTACTTTCGGGTTTCAGTTATTATCAAATGTTTATTTAACTATTATTACTTGACTATACTCATACATTATTTACTGACAATTTAGTTAAATAGACCTCTAACTCGTTCTGGGAAAATGCGTGAAATTATTTACTTATTTATTTATTTATTTATATATTCTTTATTGTACACCACAAAGGAAGATGAAAATAAGTACAAGTAACATATAGGTAGTACAAGAGGCGGTCTTATTACTAAAAAGCAATTTCTTCCAGACAACCTTGCTATAGAAGCGTATGAAGAAATAACGAAGAAAAGGAGGGTGGTGTACCGCTATTATTCAAAATAGATTACTAAATGATGGCAGCCGTAATATAAAGGATTTTTTTATGAATAAAGAAATAAGGAGATGGTGAAAAAAAAAAGGGAATGAAACTAAAAACGTGGGAAATGGCGTTAGGTTTCTAGATAATAGGAATTAAGAAGTTTTTTGAATGAAGGAAGAGATGGAGCACGTCGAATATGTAAGGGCAAAGTGTTCCACAGGCGGACAGCGGCAACAGTAAAAGATTTATTATAAAAGGAAGAGGAGTGTAGAGGAGTTCGGAGGGAGTACTTTTATACTTACTTATCTTTACGCACAATCCCTGATGGGGTAGCCAGAGAGAACACATCGCCATGTGTCACGATTACATACCTCTTTCGCTTCTGACAGATTCATTTGTATAAAATTTACAATTTTTTTAATACACTCATATTAAATTACAATTTGAAATGCTTCTATCCAAGTAGCTATATTTCCCCTGACGCCGGGAACAATGAAGACGCGCGCCTTCAGTAGGTCACCGATGCCTCCGTGGCAAGTGAAGTTCAGAGCGCTGTACGTGAATATATTATGGGCCTGTTCGTATCCCGCGCTGTTACCAAATGCCAAAGCTCATCGACCCATAGTACTATGTCAAATAGTTTCATTTTAGGTCGATTGAAGTTAAATGTTGAAAGGTCTTCGGTATATTCGTCATCATGATTATAACAGCGTATAAAAGACGACTGCAGGACATATTCAGGCTCCCTTACGGGAGGATTTTTCACAATCGCCAATGGTAAACGGATTGGCGATTGCAATATCTTGCACTTTCTACGCTACTATCCTTCACCAGTCTACTGAAGTTTGGTCTGGTATTTGCATAGATGGTTATCCCATCATCTGTCTGTAGCCATTTGCATTTCGAGGCTTTTTCCTTGGTCGCTTCTTACGTAACTCACGAGAAGACAGTGGTATTCTTGGTGTATTGGTGCTATTATTACGCCAATACCACACGGAAGACGGTCCATACAAACGGCCTTTTAATTTTTAGTTTACCTATTTCAGTTACTTAAGTTATTACTTAGGTAAGAAACATCTTGTCGGTGATAAAATTTACTAACAGCTATCTTCCCGTAGGAGAATTCGAATAGAGAAACCCTTGAAAATGACAACAGCTACCGATAGATGGCGGGACAAACATCACAAACAATCAATAACTAAAAAGACCGGTGAGGAAGCGTTGTCTTCGGTGCGACAGGTCTTGTACCGGGATCGACAATCCGCTTGAGCGGCATGGCGATTAGAGCATATTTTTCCTACGAGAGATTTATACAGGCTTTTATGTATATATAACAAGGTAAAACAAAAAAACCTTCACGCCATTTCCCACAGACAGAGGTCCAGATAATTAAGTCCATTTTCTTCAATTATTAGGTATTTTTATAGTTTGTAACAAACAAATGAGTGCAGATCCAATATGGCAGAATTTGCTTTTACAGCAAACATTCATCTCAATCGAGTTGAGAATTTTAGATAGCACACTCTAGTTCCAGTTTGAAACTAGTTAAATCGAGTTAATTGTTTCCGAACGAAGTTAAAATGCCTCGTATGTTAACTTTTGTTTACGATAATTGATTGGTCTATGCAGTTGCCGATTTAGTAATCATACGAATTAAGTGAATAATTACTAAAGTAAGTTTAAAAATAAGTTTTTCTTTCGCTTTTCACTTCTGTTCTTTTTTTTAGTCTTTGATTCGTTTAATATTTCGTATTTTTTATAGCAAAAATTACAACCGCCTTTATCAGAAATAGTCAATATAGTCGAAAGGTTGGGTAATAGGAATGCCCAGGTGACATGCTTGTACCAATGGTTGTTTTCAAAAACTTATGTACGAGTACTATTTGTATCGCTAGTTTGGACATAAAGACAACGACGGCGGGCGACGGGCTCATCACCTGTCACATTGTACCAAAATTATCTTCGGTGGACGGAGGGTCGAAACCTCTTAATTGTCTGGGCATCTGTCAACCCCTGTATTGGGAATGGCGGAAAATATATTTATTTATTATTTATTTGTCTTTATCACACCTTCGTTAGTAGTAGCAATAAATTATAAATTCTCCAAAATGCATTAAGTTCTCACTAGGATGAATACATAAGTAAGATTACAAGGTAGTTGCCGTATAGTTGTTGTGGAGTCCCGTTAATAGATAAACTAGGTATTCGTAATATTATATTAACGAAAAAAAAAACTTTGTATTTAGATAGTGTTTAACATTTCAAGTTTGAAATTTTAAGTGTGTGTTCTGAGGACTTTTTGAATAAGGAATGAATGGTTATATGGAACCAATTTCATAGTAAGAATGAAATTTCATACAATTGCTTCTGGTTTAAAATAAATATACGTATATCGGCGTTTATCAAAATTTTGCACCAGAGAAAATTAATTCGGGTTTGAAAGCGCATATGAGAAGTTGACTAACTCCATACCCTAGCGCAAGTGTTGTTTGATCAGAGAAAAAGTAAAGGATATTGTACATTTACTACTAACCTGCATCTCTGGTGGTCCTCCTTCATCTCTTATCAGCAAGAGGTAACTGTGACCATCGATTATTACTTCCTTCTTGAAGCGCCCGCCTAAAACATTATAACAATTTTATTTAAGCGACATCTATACACATTTGGCCAACATCACTTTGGTATTACTACTATTAGAATCTTTGCACTGCCATCTAGGGTTCGCAAGAAAAAAGTAAAAGCGATTTACACACTCACCAAAAGATGGCGCTGAAAGTGTATAGAATTTGTCAACAGCGCCATCTATTGAGGTAATTACAAAGTACATTACAATGAAATATAATAAGATTAGCCTTACCTTCGGGACTTTCCTCTTGCATGTAAGCACCAGTAAGATAACGATGTACCAGGGCCGATTTTCCACTATCCGGTGATCCCAAAACACCCACGCGTAATTCTGTAACACCACGGGCTGAGGTCCATTCTTGGCTGTTAACGAACGAATCTGAAAAGAAAAAAGTTATTTTAAAAATACATAGGATTAAAAACCAAGGAAGAAGAATATTTATAAATCAAAAATTTTATGACCAAAAGATTATTTTAATTTAATTTATAAATATTGTTGCTATACACAGTCAATTTTTATATTAACATTACTACGTAAATGACTTGCTTCTACCGTATTAGGATGGTAACAATCACAAAACAATTACAAAGTTTAAACATTTTTGTTAATTTTTGCATCTCACATATTTTCTGTAATAATTTGCTCAAAACTAAATTAGCAATTAAAATAACTTGACTTAGAAATACAACACAAATTAGTTTTCTTTCTCAAAAATTCTCCAAAAAAACCTTTCGTTCCGTAGTTATCGTAAGACAATGAGACATATTCATCACCTGTCACCTTGTTCTAATGTATAAGTGATAAATAGCTGATTTACTTGTTTTCAAATAACATTACTTTTTTTTTTTTGTTATCAAAAGTAAAAAAAAGAGCTACACTTATTATATACGAGCGAACTACTAAAGAGTATTTTAAACTGAGTTCCAGCCGTTGTAACCCATTCGACAATTCGTCTCACTGCGCGAACTCACGAGCAACTCTGTTTTTTAACCGCTAAGAAAACGCGAGGCCATGAAACTGGCGTTTGGATAATTTCAATAAATATTTTTTTATGATGTATGTTTTAATTATTGTTTTTTGTGGCCTACGTGGACTACGTTTTTCGACGTTTTTCTCGGCTCTGGATGTTTGTAGTACCTTCGTTGTTTCCGATTCCATAACACAAGTGCTTTAACTACTTACTTTGGAACCTGAGCAATGTATGTGATGTTGTCCCTCTCTGTATCCAGGTGTATGTAACTTAGATTTCACCGCTCTCGCTTACTCTTATGCTATTTATACACGCGCATTTCGGAAACAACGACAACCAGTGTGACAAATGCGCCGCAAGACTGGTTACGCGTCGCGAAGTGTGCGCTCTATTTTTTCCCCGCTTTATTGCGTTTTCGCCATTAAAGAAACATTACGTTTGCTTTATTTCCGGATGTGAATTGATTTTGTCAATATAGTACTGTTGAGGTTTTTTTCCCGATAATTCTCATTGTTATTCCACTGTACACAAAAATTTGATCCTGAATCAGTTTCTTGACCTACCTTATGTAAAAAAGTACATTGGCTTAATGTTTTCATTATATACACACCTGAGTGGCGTACACAGGGATTGTCATGGTGTGCACTCGTGTACTTTTTATAATATTTATGGGTATTTACGGTACAATCGATACCATTTGTGGTACCACCAATCCCCAAAGTACTAATGAATAGTACGAGCCTTTTTTTTGAAACTTATGCGCGATTTGTGTCTTTGACGCGGACACTCTCTTATCTCGGAAAAAAAATAGAAAGCCTTATTTGTATTAAAGAGATGTAAAGTTTTTCTACACGAACGACAGACGCGAACGGCGGGTTTTTTAAAGACATTTTCTTGTGCAGTTTACGCGGAGTAAAAGTATATATAAGTTTCAGAAAAAGCAGATAATGCCTCATTGTCTGAGCAGCGACAAAATCGTAGCGCTCGTTGAGGTGTCTTTTCGAAAGTCCCTCTCGTTTTGGTTTTAGTTTTTTTGTAGAATCCAGTTTCGTAAATCACAACCGTGATAAGGATGTTAATACTTCAAAAAAGCAACTGACTGTTACTGCTATACTAATTTGTAGTCAGTGTATGTACTATAGTAATATAATGCTGAAGATTTTATTTTGTTATACGAACTAACTTCTAAATTCTAAATCCTAGTCGAATTTTGATCTTTTTCATTAACCCAATGGTTGAGGAATGTGATTACGCTACAATTCTTAACTCCTAAAGTTGAGCTAAAAGAAAAAAGGCAGAAAGTACGTTAAGCATAAACTTACAAATAATTCTAGTGGTAACAGCTAGGTAGAAATACAGTTTAATTTAAAACTGTAACCTGTGACCAGATATCGCATCAATTCGTTTGCATGAACAAAAAACGAAACAAACCCATAATTGTGTGCGCGCGCTTGTGTGTGTAACTTATATATCTTCACGCCTTTCCCACTACAGGGGTAGAGAGAGCTCTAGACAATAAAAAAGACAAAAAACAACAAGTCTTTTCGAACCGCCTTCCATCGAAGATATTTCTGTGATAACGTGACAGGTGGTAAGCCCGTCGCCGTCTTTATGTACAAGCCAATGATGTAAACCGTACATAAGTTTTTGAAAAAACCCATTGGTACGAGCCTTGGGAATCGAACTCGGACTTAATACTGAGGGTATTGAAAAATTGAGTGAAAAAAAATCCTTTTAAACAAATATATCACAACGTCGTTATAAAAAAAACCCTTTCGAAATCGTTTCCAACGATCATAATTGACACGAGTACACTCCAGGGCTGACGTACCTTTATTTGGAACACGTTTAAATGTTCATTTCACACCTTTACGAGCATCGTAAAGTTTACTTCGTATAGTTTGTGCGAGCCGCCATTAGCGCTGGGGTCAATGGGACCCCTAAGATGTAAATCTGATTTATTGCTAGTTTGTTGACCATAAAGTTAATTTACTACGGGAATCGGTTCCCTAATACCACCACCGGTTTTGTTAATCCTTTGGTCATTATTGTGCACGAGTGAAGCGGTAGGGAAACTTGTAAATTAAAAATATGCACATAGAGATTGACGGGAAGTTTTATAGATGGCTGTTTTAATAAAATAAAATTGACGGTCTTTACGTCCATCTACAGGATGAAAGGCGATGTTTTTAGAATAGAAGTCGAAAAACATTGCCACTGTAAACTATATACATTTACGTCCTAGCACCTGTCTACGACTTTATTCGCGTATTATACAGATATTTTGGTTTGTGCCGGAAAAACTTTGGACTAACTGGACTCATTTAAGACATTTAAGTCACTAGAAATAAATTGCTCTTATTTTTTTCTCAAATATATTCAATATACAGACACAATTGACTTACAATATAATAAAAGAAACAAAAAATATCACTTTTTTGAGCAGTATCGTCTTCTCATTAAATAACATCCTTATTTAAGGACAAGAAAGGATGTACAGTCATTGGGCAATCGGCTATACACTTACATTCGATATTAAGTTCTATCATCGGGGTAGTGTAACATGAACAACAGGTATTCATTATTATGAACAACAGGTATTCATGAACAACAGGTATTCATTATTATGGCTACACTTAGTTAATATTTTTAGGCAGAAAAAAATAACACAGACATGCTGGAGTTAGTGCGCGTAAAAACAACTAATCTAGATAATGGAACAGATTTTTTGCTACTTAATACAAAAATCCATTCATAAAGACCATCTTATAGTAAGAAAATTAGAGAAAAAGCAAACGAGAAATCAAAATGTTGACGGAATATTGAGAAGTTGGAAAGCACTCCAACGGCAAGAGAGCTCTGAAAGATAAAATAAGCATAATCCTTCAAGGGAGAGTTTCCACTCTGACTCTATAGTGCTGACTCCGGACGGAAGTCCAGAGTCAGCACTACAGTCATACACATTTCTATAGTCAAACTACAATGTAACAATTTCTGTGTACCGGTTGGCAACCTATAGAGAACTACACCGATTATTTATATGTAAATTCTTTTAATAATTTGATTAATAATGTCTCACAAAAGTTTTAATAATTTAACTATTAACAGGTTCAATAAATTTTTAAAGAAAAACATTATTAATAAGGTTATTATACTATTAATGAATACTTTATTGATAGTAACCTCTGGGAATGATTTAATAGCTCCCATCTTATTCCTAATTATATTATTTTCAATAGTGTATTTCCTTCAGTGAAGAAAAAAGACCAAAAAGTAAAACACCTACGGAGTTTCTTTCGCCTGTGTCTTCTCCGTTATAGGAACCTTAAGAGGCTGGTAGATTAATAAAATTCATGGATGTCATGTATTTTACTTACACCGATGAATAAAAGGTTTGGTTTGATGAAGAACTTATATGTCTTCATTGATAGATTTAGCAGTTGTAACATTCTTCAACTGCAGTTGTAAATGTACTGCAGTACCCAGTTTCATAGACAAAAAGCGACCATATTTAATATGCAGCGTAACGTACAGTACAATACGAAGAGTCATTAAAGCATAGAAGTGGCATTAGACTAATTGAAGGCTTTTAAATAAATTGTGGTCGCGGGTAAGGTTGTCGCGAGGTCGCGCTGACTATTGTCGTGCGAGGTCGTAACTTTTTATTGTATTGTTTAGAACCAAGACGGATTCGGTCGAGTGGAATAAGTTAGAAGCAAACATTGTTCGGCCGTGAAACAAAAATAACTTATACTTCACTTCAAAAAGCGTGAAGTATAATGAGTTGTACTTCACGCTCCGTCCTCGATATTAGTAACCTAAAAAAATATCATCAAGCAATTCCCAATACAGGGGTAGATAGAGGTCTAGACAGTTAAGTCGTTTCGACCCACATTCCACCGAAGATATTTTCGAGACAACGTGATAGGTGGTAAGCCCGTCACCATCTTAATGTCCAAGCCAACGATATAATTCGTACATAAGTTTTGAAAAACCCATTGGTACGAGCCTGGTGGGCTATGTTCAGTTGTGAACTTTTAATTGGCTGAAGAAGAAGAATAGCTACCAGGTTTGGGTTTTCGGAATTGGGAAACATATTTCAGTTCCATCCCCATGAGAAAGCCTGTTACAATGAGTATTCGAAAATTATGAACCATTGGTATTTTTGGCTTGGACACCAAGACCCTGGCAGTCTCAGCACCTATCACGATGTACGAAAATAAGCTCTGGTGAAATGGTCATTGGGTCTAACTGTATCAGACAAGTGTTGAGATGTGTTGAGAGGCTTGTAAATTTCCTCTTCACAACCGAAGCTGGTACGGTTTCCTCGTATAATATGTATACAAGTGAAGGTAGAAAATGTAGTATAAATTTGTTGTACAATGTAAACAAATTTTTTCATACACTGGAGTAGACAGTGGTCTAGACAATTCAATACTTCGACCTACCTTTTCAGGTAAAGTATTGAGATTCGCCATAAATTAAGACACCACGCTGTGCACTCCAACTGCCTCAAAACGTTAACACGCAATAAATTCAATATATTCCTACCAGATATTGAATTATTGTCTACTTCCTCAGAATAACGTATATAAAAAACAATTCCACACCGTGACGCGCACCGTTCCCGATTACAGACAGATGTCTGCCCTACTTTTAGATGTCCATTCACGTCGCACGCTCCTGAACATACAGAAAGGATCGCCGATTTATTGCCTTCAATAGAATCATTTGTCCGATGGCACGAATTGATTCTGCCGACCCGATATTAGTTCGCCGTAACGTATTGCATAGATGTGCGGGCGTCCACGTGACGTTCCTTTACTATTAGACTTCAACTTTTTTTAAAATAGATAGGGACAACATCACATACTTTGTTCTCATACTAAAGTAAGCAGCGTAAGCACTTGCATGATGGAATCAGAAACATTTAATGTATCACAAACACCCCGACCCAGTAATGAAATGAGACCCTTAGAAAGAGACCCTGAAAATGTAGAAAAATGTCTACATTGACCCGACCGAGAATCGCACTGAAAGTATAGACACTTACATATATACTCCTGAAAAAATTACCATCATAAAATTAATAAGTAAAAAAAAATATCTTCACGCAATTGCCAATACAGGAGTAAACAGAGGTCTAGACAATTAGGTCCCTTTGACCCACCTTCCACCGAAGATATTTTCGGGACAACGTGAACGGTGGTGAGCCCGTCGCCGTCTTTATGTCCAAGTTAACGATATAATTGGTATATAAGTTTTTGAAAAACCCATTGATACGAGCCTGCCACCTGGGTATCGCATTCGGGTCTCTTGACTCGAAATCCGAACACCAAACCACTCGGCTATCGTGACTCTTGAAAATTAATTAGTAATTTGCAAAAAAAAAAAAAAACTCTTTCGTTTCTCTTCCTCATGAGGATCGAACTCGGGTCGCCTGATTCAAAGTTCCGAAGAACCAACATACATGGTTAACATTATATACATCTCACTTAACTTTTAATACGTACACACCGCAAAAAGGAAATACAATATCTTTGACGATAAACATGTAACTCCACACCGTACTTAATGTGCGTAAAGCGGGGTGACTTTACTACATTTCTAAGTACATAAATGGTAATATTTAGGGGTCTGTAGGAAGCCCTATTAATACGCCCGCAACGTCTGTATATCCGACTGTTTAAAGTACTTTAGAAACAGTATCTTTTAAATATTTAAAAATAGTACATTTTACATAACTTTACTAACCTTTTCCAGTTACATTTATCTATACTACAGTGCTCTTATAAAGACTGACAGCTCCGCTATGATAAATTTATAATTCATAATCATAACATATAGCAAAGATCAGCGGATTGAAGTGGCAATGGGCCGGCCATATTGCTCAAAGAACTAATAACTGTAGGGTAAGAAAGTATCTCCAGAAGCTAATGTTGCGGGTAGTTGATGGGTGCACATGGCTGTGTGAAGTTCTTTAAGAAAAGTTTTAGGTGAGGCCTACGTTCAGCAATGAACTCTTCATAGGGGGTCAAGCGGAAGAAAAAAAGACTTGTTATATTTAAAAAAGCACTCGGACCCATTCGAAAAAGAATCTTATCATGATAAATTAGATTCAAATTACATAAGCTGGGTAATACAGACAAATATCACAGCAGATATTTATAGCACACACATATAATTACATCTGTAAATAATCAACAATCGGCTAAGTGGGGACACCTCACCGCCTGTCACATTGTCCCGAAATAAGCTGAAATGTAACCCACATTTCAGCGAAGCTTATTTCAGGACGGATAAGGACTAAATTGTGGCCTCTGAATGCACGAGAATCGATAGTCGAGGAGTTGTGTGATTACATTTATAGTCGAGAGACCCGAGTTCGATCCTCAAGCGACAGGCTCGAACCAATTGTTTTTTTTTCTTCAAAATCTTATGTACGTATTATGTTTGTTGGCTTGGCAATAAAGATGTCGACGGGCTTACCACCAGTTATGTTGTTCCAAAAAGTGTCTTCGTTGTAAGGTGGGTCGAAAGAACTTAATTGTCTAGACCTCTATCTACCCCTGTACTAGGAATGGCGTTAAAGTATTTTTTTCCTGATTTCACCAGTAGTAGGAATGCGTAGATATTATAATATACGCGAAGAAATTAAAATATATATTCGGTGAAAGCAATTTACCTATATCGTAAAAAGCCTGATATCAAGCGGGATTACGTAAATTGACACGGATTGACCTCGTAGAGGCGGCGCATATTCCCGGATAACGACGGGGCTTGGGGCCCACATCCGGCGATAGGGGAGGGGAGGAAACGGCGTCCGACACGGACAGTTTAGAAAAAAATATATGCTCATAGTGTGCAATTTCACAGCAACGTAATTGCCCCGATGGAATCCTGACAAGTTCATAAGTAAATTTTTGCGTGTGAGTTAATAATATTGTAGTAGCGTACAGATAGAGTGTGTAGAATATTTTAAGGCGTAATAAATGTGTATTTTCTGTTCTAATTTTCGTTAATAAACGACTCGATAGCAGAGTTAGTAGCGTCTCTGCCTTCGAAGCGGCTTTGAATTAGGGGCAAATATTTGTATGATGAATATGAATATTTGTACTCAAGTCATGGATGTTTATAGGCATATATTTATATTTAATTATATGTCATCACGCCATTTCCGATACTGGAGTAAACACAGGTCTAGATAAGACAATTAAGCACTTTCGGCCCAAGTTTCACCGATGACGTTTCTTGGGACAACATGACAGGTTGAAAGCCTCTCGCCGTCTTTGTGTCCGAGCCAACGATATAAATTGCACGTAAGTTTTGAAAACCCTTTGGTACGAGCCTAACACATGGGGATCGAACTTCGGTCTCTTTACTCATATTCCGATTACGCAGGTTTTTTTCAAAAGTTTATGAACAAATTATTAAGTTGGCTTGGACATAAAGACGTCGACAGACTTACCTCCTTTCACGTTGTCCAAAAAAGTATTCGGTGAAAGGTTAGTCGATAGGGCTTAATTGCCTAGACCTGTGTCTACCCTAGTATTGGGAATGACGTGAAGATTTTCGAGAAGTAAGGTTACCTCTCTATATATCCTATTATCGCCGAAGTCATAATAAATTCAACACTAAAAATGGCTTTTAAACTATTTTAGTGGAGTCGAGCCGGGAACTTTTGAAGCATGCGCCTTGTCGCTCAAATCACTAGACTACTACGTCTGTGTTTCACGTGTAATCAAAAGCTTTCGAGATGATCCGACGCCGTAATTAAATATTAAGCGCTTTGAGTGATTGGTCATTAATTAAAATGTTAAAACGTAGATAATTATTATTTTAACGATGGAAAACTCGTTCGTTTTAGTCGTCTCGACTCGTTTTTGTACAGAAATTAAGGAAATATTTATTATTATTAGTAAATTGATAATATACACATTTGCAATACAGATCATTATATGTATTATAATCGGAGAAGTTGCCATGTCAACGTAACATTTCCATTTTAGACACATGAAGGTAATCAAATCAAATCATTTATCCATCAACATAAGTAATATACAATTACATTCATCGATTGTAATTATGTTAATCTAACACCATTTCGTAATGTTCGTAAGGTTCCTCTCACGGAGCAGAAACAGGCGAAAGGTATTAAAAAATAAAGATTGCATTTTTTAATATAGAGTTATTAGAAACAGGATGAGTGTAGTACTGACTCAGGCAACTCCTAGGTGACATTTTAGGCCTGGCAGTCGCCTGGATCCCGTTCCTATGTTGATAAGAAGCCATATAGACATTTCATATTGTTCAAGATAACCTATACTCTTTGTTTCTTTCTTCTTTACAGCCTATCAATAGACCACTCATTAACATAGGGCTTCCCCAAAGACTTCCTCAAACAACGGTCCCCAGCCACCTGCATCTATCGCCCTCCCGCAACATTTTGCAACTCCTCACTCCATCTCGTTGAGGATCGTACTACTCTGCGTTTGCCTATACGACGTCGCCACTCGAGAACCTTTCTTCCCCAACGGTTCTCAGTGCGTCGAGCTATGTAGCCGGCCCATTGCCACTTCAGCGCTTTCACTTATATTCAGTAACAAATAATGAGACAGCACAGATATGCAATATATCAAAGGAGCCGGCTGAAATAGGGTTTTGAACAAGAACTCGACATGTTTTGCTTAATGTGACGTGGTGCGTGAAATAAGGCGGCCGACGGCGCAGGGGCGCGAGATCTAGTTTTCTGGAGGAGACAGCGATGTGAAGGGATCTGTAATTTGTTCTTTGAAAATGAAATGCTATTCAAACCGCATCAGTCACAGAGAACTAATATACCAACTTATGTATTGCACTTTTAATTTTTTTTATGTCTCTGATATTAATATGGTTGAATATCATTCTAGCATTGTGTTTGAAGGCTTTTGCCTATGGATGGTTTATTCTTTTATCAGTACTACATAGCATTATAGCATATTCTAAATGTGATATGATATATACAAAAAAATATACCGCTTTTAGAAAGTACACAGAATAATTTTCTTAGGTAAACCAGTTACTTATTTATTTAAATGAAATATTATAAATATAATTAAATATATTACAAGCACTATTTACTGATGTGTCTGAAATCAAAATATGTCTAATCTAAATTTGTATTTTTTGACATAACATTTAAATTCAGCTAAGATTTGATTCCATATAAAGCAATTATGAGGTAAAAAAACATTAATACTGTACTAACCTAACCCAACCTCCATCTTTTTTTGAAGTCGGTGAAAAATAGGATATAGTACTAAAATATCATTAATTCAATAGCAAACTTTTTCATTTTCTACTTTCTTAACTGTTCTACTTCATTCCGAAGTCTATTCACGAGACTAACTTTTTTGTAAAGCAAATTGACAAGTTTAAGTAAACAGAACCAAATTTCCACTGTGAAGTTTTAGAAGCATTGCAAATAAAAAACGGAGGTGCGGAAGACGGTGAGGTTTTATTTGTTCCAATTACAGTTTTATAGAGATACTTTTGAATGCTCGTTCTTTTAAATGCTGCAGCGTGAATAATGTTAAGAGAAAGTAATTTAAATATGAAGAAAATGAGCTATCGAACGTCAAAACTGATGCTTTGACAATGTAGATAGTATTATAATGATAGCAATCATTAGTAGATATTATTATAATGTAGTATTAATTATAATTATAGAATTTCTGTCACATGTCTAAATTTCTTATAGCTCAACTATATGCGACTTCATTTCATTAACACCGTGTGGAATTAGCGTAGAAATTCACCATTCCTTTTCATCATGTGGGTGTCAAAGCAACTACTACAGTAAAGCCTTGAAAGTGGAAATGGCTGCCGACATATAATTTACTAATGTTGCTTCTCAAAAAATAACTAACCGAAGCTAAGTAGGCTAGCAGCTGGCAGGAATGTCTAAGGTACGAGTGAGTTTATTAAGACTATGTGGTTAAATTAAGACTTTCGTGAGAGTTTATTAATTAAATAAAACGGCTAAATTCACGTCTAAACAATCGGTGTAGGTACCGAATTCCTAAAGACGAGACGCGACCGCAAACTCATCCCATTCTATTCATCCGAAACTAGTCTGTACCTATACTAATTGTTTATACGTGAGTTGAGCCGTTTTTAATAATTTAAATAAGTATGTGGCTTATGTATGTATATAGTTTATCACTGAGTGTCTCTGAGCACTTTCGGTATACATTCGAGTGCAATAATTTAATTAAAACGAACAATACCTGTTCAGTACGACGGATACATTGTTCTATACGCATCTGCCACCAGTTTCTGCTCTGATTTACCTGCAAACCATCTGCCATTCCTTCTGAGAGCGCTCTTTGTGCGAACCCTCCTTGAATAGATTACGAAATCTTTGCACTACAATGCAAACCAACCCCCTAATCTTGTACAGTGATGTAATATTTGTTAACTTTTATCGATATTTCTGCCCAGAAAAACAATCGATTAAAATTGATATAATTGAGGTAGAAATGTATGAAATGAAAAGCTAAACTTCGAAACTCGTATTAAATATCGATGCAATGTACATTTTTATGAACATTACTTTATGCTTCAGAAAATATCTACAAATCTAAAAAATACCTGCGTCGTATTTCGTCGTAATTGACGCAAACTTACGTGATAAGATGTGTGAAACTTTAATAACTTCTATTAAAATCTAGCCACCAGAATCTCTTTATTAACCTGGACTATATCTTGAAAATGTGAATGTTTCTATGTTTAGCAGATTTTTATTTAATGACACAAAAACGCCTGAATGATTTTGAATTAACATTTTTTCCTAGGAAAAGAGACCTGATGGAGAGAAATTGTTTGACGGATTTTGATTTGCGGTATTGAGGGCTCGAAGAAGGGCTCCAATATAGACTACTTTTTACGTCGATAAGGTGCTGATATGATAAGTTGGATCACGAAAACGAAATAGCTTGCAGAAACAGAGAAAAGATAATTTGACATGAGTGTTATAGATATGATAAATCATTAGATCAAAACCGATACATTTTACAGATAAGCAAAACTGTTTTTAATTTTGAGGAACAGTTCGTTTGATCTTAAATAGAGATAATATTCATTATTAGTTGTTTGCAGGTTATTCTGTTCAAATTCACTAAGATAAGATGCCGCATAAATAACAGATAAGTAATCATTGCTTGCGCATCGTTAGCACCTCTAAATAGTAAGTGATTGTAAATAAACTTAGATAACGTAAGTCAATGCACTATTTATCAAAGCGTTTTATTTAGCAAAGATTTGAAGAAAGACGAGTGTTATTGCTAGTATGCGATTTATAAATATTTGCTGCGCCGATAGCACGACACTGATATTTTTTTAGTATTCTATTTTGATATATAAGATATGAAGACAGTGTTTCTTATAAATATGAATTAGTTTAAAGTGTCAGACTATTTCATAGATAAGATAACATTATTAGCTCAAAGCTTTCATATCCTAGCAGACAAAAAACGTATAATAACAAAAACAACAAAAAAATTACAATAATTATCCACTTTGTATAAAATATCGATACCTATGTGAAATCAAACATCCCTCCCTATACCTTTTCTTCGTTACCGCCCTTTTTTTTCGTATAATTTTAATCATAATTGCATGTTTCGCGATACGTGAATACTCGGTTTGATGGATCATTATTAAGTCGTTAATCGTCGGTTACCATAGCGACGCCCACATGTGTTTTTTTTTCATTATATTTTTACACCAAAGCAACGGGGAACTTTTCGCACGCTCTAATGACATGTTTTGATGTTTTTTATTCGTTGTTTAGCCAATTCGAGTGGTTTATTATTCGGAGTCGTAAAATGGTCGCTTTATAAAAGTTATGCGAACTAATTGTTTTCTTTTCTCACTAACTTTTGCTAATTGGTTATAGAAAACGATTTAAATTTTTATCTTCAAAATTGTTAGAGAAAATTTGTAAGTATTGTGTTTGTAGAATAGAATTACAATAAAACACGAAATATACGTTGACTTCAATGCTCGTTTAATGAACGGTCGACACACGGTAATTATTATTATATATATTATTTAATTTATACTTGCGATTGTTGTCACTTGTGAACTGGTGAAATTGCATTGCATTACTGGTTTCGCCTCACGGCGATACCCTGATGATGCCGTAAGGCGAAACCAGTCGATTAATTAATAAGTAATTAAATAAAGTGAATTGTGTACAAGTGTTCAACAATGAATTTTAATATATATTATTATTATTTATTTATTATTATTGCAGTCTTCACTTATAATCTTTGTTGGATTTTAGCAAAATGTAAATAGTCTTAAAATTCTATGAAAATCAAAATCTAATGCTTTCATTTCCATACTGAAAGCGTGAACCAGCAATCGACGCGTGTCCCAAACAAGCGACTCCAGGATTGGAATCTACGCCAAACAACTACTTCCGTTTCCTGCGCAGTCAGCTCAGAGCCACGTGCGCCCGCGCAGCGTGAGGAATGCTAAACAACTTTATAACGCAATGTAATTTCTTTAATAAACCGATTCCTCTTATAAACCGAGCGGAGTTTGTTCATTCAAGTAGTCAATTGTTCCTGTTTAAAACTGTTTAAAGGCAATACTTATGTGATGCAGTTGAGTATAATAATATTGAATAAATTGATTACAATTGTAATATTGCATTTAAATAACTAGCAAACGATAAACCTTATGAGCTAAGTGTAGTCGAAGCTTTATTAACCAGTTACGTTTTTCCAAATAGTCTCCGGTGAGATCTAAAAAAAAGAAGTGATAAGACTTGTGACCTATTGGGAATACGTTAAAAAAATAATTAAAAAGTTTACGTCAAATTTAAATTAGATTTTTTTTATTTTATTGCCAAAAAAATCTTTTGCCAAATAATATAAAAAATACACGTGCATGGAGCATCACGGTAAAAGACAAGGTTTGCATGAAAAATATTATTGGAAAACCTGTGTTTTCTTTTTTTCAGGGAATAATATTTTCTATGAGATAAAAACAGATGCTAATACATGCAATGATCACTTGCCACCACTTCTTGCCTGTTAAAGTAGACCTATGTCCTGCATAAGCCACTCACATAAAGTGAATTTGCCACAATCGCCACGCTTACTAAGATTGGCGATCACAGTACCAGATCGGTCACCCGCCTGTTTATATTTGGCTAGTTATTATTAGAAACGGCTATGCTGCTATATAACGACTTTTATAAGACCTCTTATTAGGAGCGCCACGCGCGTAACGTAGTTTGTATAAGATTCATCGTTTTCTTCCTACACTATTTAGATATCCGATGATTATTGATATACACAATTATTTTATACACAAAATCCTAACCAGGAAATAAACAACTAATCTAAATGACGTATTATCTTAAAGATAGCGTAATCACTATTTCAAATAAATTTGCTAAATTCATATTTATAACAAACAGTTTGTAATGTATATAAACAAGCTCTAACGAGGCTTCGCTCGCTTTCAAATTGTTGACGAGAAAAATTGCCTTTAACCCATTTTGAAATTGATTGGTTCAAGCGTTAAAGACAACAAACAAAGAAATAAGTTTTGTGTAATTGAAAAACAAATAATACATATATTTTTATGACTGGAATTTTTTAATATGTAATGGAATTAAAAGTAAATTCTTTTCCTTCTTAACTCCTCTTACATAATATAATTCCGTTTATAGTGTCCGTTGGTATCCGTGTTAGCAAACGAGTTAGCAACAACTTCATTAGTCACAAAAGGACACGATGTTAATTTTATGCATCTTCAATTAATACGGTTGTAATATTATAAAACACTTGTACAACATCTGCCCCGAAAACATCTTCGGTGGAAGGTGGGTCTAAGGGACTTAATTGTCTAGACTAGACCTCTGTTTACCCCTGTATTGAGAATTGCGTGAAGATATTTATTTATTTATTTATGATCAACACGATTAAATGCGTTAGAAAGATCTATAGTAAAGTAAAAGGTGACTTGTCCATGCACGCTCTAGTGTCTGTCAATGCACCTGCTACCTTATTTATTTTATTTTGTACAACAAGTTTCATAAAATAAAATTTTCTCAAGTCACGATAACCAAGCGGTCGAGTGATTGAATTCGATCGATCCAAATTCGACCCAATTAACACTTCACGCAATTTCCAATACTGTGGTGGGTAGAGGTCTAGATAATGATATAATCGTAGCTTATTCTGGAATATCGTGTCAAATGGTGAGCTTATATATAGTCGTCTTAATGTCCAAGCAAATCGAGATAAATATATAAATACTCGTATAAGCTTCCATGACTTGTATAAAAACATTCATATTCATCACACAAATGTTAGCCGTTAGCGGGAATCGAACACACAACCCTAAACTTCGACGGCATGGTCACTGCCAACTCGGCTACAGGGTCATCGATTCGATCCTTTCGATCTCTGCCGTGCCTGAGACAGAGAGAGTGCAAGGTAAGGTAGTAAGGGAATAGAGCCGAGATCCTTTAAATTAGTCTCCAATACGTGAAACTCGACAAACAGGATAATAAAAAAGTGTGTTATTTAAAAAGAAAAAAAAATTGAACGAAACAAATATATTATATACATGAAACACTTATCCACGTTTCCTTATCATGGCTTAAGGTAACACGACAAGAAATAAATTTATCTCTAAAAAAATAAACCATAAATTTATTAAATAAAAACTAAATAAAATGAATACTTATTTTCTACATTTAACTAAATATATGTACATCGTTAAAATCTTATCTCGCAGCGTAATAAACCTGTTTTGTAGAGTTTCTGTATAAACGACGCCATGATAGAGGCAGTAACCATTAACCTTGAATATGTACTCATTATGTGATGAGACTTACAACTTAATGCGCATATAATTGCGGGTCAGGAATTGTCTTTACAAGATCTTCAAGATAATAGTTTCTTACTCCATTTGGCAGAATGTTATTACAAAATTACAGACAAAAGATCTTTAAATTTTACATCACCATATTGACGGATTTTAAAAATTTACTGCAGAACGTAGGCCTAGAGAGGCCAGGAGAACAGGAGGGTTTGTTGCAATCACCATGCTTGACAAGCGGATTGGCGATCGCAGTACTAGAAGGAGCATGGTGACATATATGGCATAGATGGCATCTTAGACGCTGTTCCTGTCTGTCACTGGTTATTTTTATCCTTGTCTAGACAGTTATCGCCATCTGTCGGTGGCCAATTGCATTTTCGAGGATTTTCCCGTGAGAAACGTGATAGTATAGTCTTAATCTGATATCACACGGCAATAACCTATCTAATTTTGGCAAATTGAAATTCATGAACCAACGTACACTGTAGCGGAACGACGGGTTTGTGTCTTCATTGACAGTTTTTTTTTCTTAAGTATTTTAAAAATTTTCCATGCGTATGTCGGTAGTGCATCAGTTTTCAAAAATACTCTTTGACAAAAGTCAAACAGTATCAATCACATTAGTTTGTTTTAGTCACAAGTTATATATGGCCCTAATAGTAAATGCTTTTTTTGCGAAATGAATTATTATTTTTATGTTTCCTATTTATATATTATATACCGTTTATTATTATATCCTATTCCATATATATTTCGTATACAGCATCAGATCCCCACAGTAAAATACCATGCGACAAAGTAAAAGAAGATTTAAAAACCTTAACTACCTTTATCTACCTAAGTCTGTCTGTTTGTCTATAACGATTTGATGAAATTTGATATAGAAAGAAGCCTTTAGAAGGAAACAGGACAATTTTAATACACGAAGTGTTGTGCGATAAAAACTTTTCACGCGGACAAAAGCCAGTACTCCTTTTTTTCTGAAAAATGATGCAAAATTATCGATAGTAAATCGTTCATTGAACGCCCATTACTACGTTACTGCAATCTCATCTCGCATGACGCCGCGTCGCCAGGCTCCGCAGTCGATATCCCGCCTGATTTGCCGGGACCACTTGCACAGGGCTGCCATATTCGGTGCACGTCCGTTCTTGTTCCTTTTATTAATAGAATTGTTCCGAATATGGCATGCGGCGCCAAGAATCGAGTGAAAAGGCACAGACTATGTTTAGCTTTTGGTTTTATTGGAATAGAATAAATTCGTTTAAAATACAGTAAAGCAACTACTTAAGAGATTAAAAGTAAAGAAACATCTAGAATCGATATAACATTGTGACAGCCGTGATTGCTCCATGATTACTAAAAATAGGTAAATTTATGAGAATATTAGTTTGTATGTTGGAAGTGTAATATCCGGAACATATAATCCGATCCGAAAGGACTCCATTGTCTAGATCTCCGCTTACTCCATTATGGGATATTGCGTGAAGATTAGGATAGGAAGATATTTAATAAAAGATGCAATAACTTCTTCTTCTATACAACTTTATTTTATTCTTTCAAATATTTCAAAAGGACTTAAATAATTAATTATGTCAAGAAAGTGGACGAAAGCCAAGAACACAGACAAAAATATTTCCAATTATAGTAGTATTGTGATTATTGCATTTCGAATTTAGTGCTTACAGAGACAAATAATAAAGGAATGAAGTAGTAAGAATGTCAAATAGGAAATGTTACTTCCACAAGAACTATAATTTCAAACAAAGATGTAAGTCTTGTTATGAAACTAGAGATAAAAGAGCGATGAAACTCACTAAGAAGGAGCTTTCCAGTGACATTACTAGCAACCCTGACTTCCTCTACAACATTTCGCAGCATCCGCCTCGCGTTTAATTTATTTTAAGCCCGTCGGGCGCAGTTCGCATGCATTTTGCTACGTAGCTTGAAGTGTTGTCATGTTAAAATATTTTGCTCCTGTGAGAAATTATTTCTTTCACGATTACTTCACTATATAAACTATTTATAGGTTAATGAAGGGGACACCCCTTTATTAAGCCCTTTACAATATTATGTATTAAATATCAAACAAAGAGGAAGTATACTGTTGTCCGCGAATTATTATTAAAAATCTTATTGAAATATAAAAAGTCACGATAGCCGAGTGGTCGGAATTTCGAGTCAAAAGACCCGAGTACGATCCACTGATGGCAGGCTCGTACCAATGAGTTTTTCAAAAAACTTATGTACGAATTATATCGTTGGCTTGGACATAAAGACGGCGACGGGCTCACCAACTGTCACGTTGTCCCGAAAATATCTTCGGTGGAAGGTGGGTCAAAGCGACTTAAATGTCTAGACTAGACCTCTGTCTACTCCTGTTTTGGGAACTGCGTGAATGGAAAATGAAATTCCTAAAATTGTGATTGGCCTTATTTTCCTTAAATGATGCTTACAAACAACAGTGCAATGTACATACTTACATACATATTTACATAGATAAATTATTTTGTATATATTACCGCATTCATATTGTAATCGAAAATGATGAATAATTCTTTATGTATCATGGACTTAAAGGAAAAATAAATTTTTTAGACATTTCTTTTTTAAAGAAACGCTTCACACATATTCTCATTACTCGGGGAGACATAATTCTATACCATAAAGTCCTTACGACCCACCTAATAGCCGAAGCCGAGTACACACATTCACATACATTCGGAATATAACCCGAAACCCTTAGCTTTCAAGGCTGGGTAACTACCAACTAGGCTAACAAGTTGTGCTATTATTATAAAGAAATGCTAACACAAAATCCAAAAACAAAGAGACATCATTGTGACAAAATATTGTTCTTTTCCAAACTCATTTTGATAGTTTACCGTTCTAGTCGCCGAGCCCTAACGAGGTTGTATTGTTAAGTGAAACGCATAAAAGAAATCTCCGCCGTACCCCAGCAAGTGGGTCAGGCGTTGCAGCCTCAGCCCCTGGTCTGGAAGCAATTAGGCTCTCACTGCCTTCACGCTGACATCCTGTCTGACTTCCATAGTTAGGTAAACGCTGTTATGTAACGCCTACCTGCCTCATAACGTAAAACAGTAGATAATGCATAAAATATAGTATGCAGTCTACATTCAGATTTAATTCTATGTATTGTGATGAAATTTTAAGCATGGTTGCTACGTTGAGTTTATGATGTGTGAGTTTTGGTTCTGTTTGAATTTTGATTTATGTCTCTTTACTTAATCTGTGAACGAAAAATCAAAGATTAAGACGTAATACGAATATCAATAACATCAAAGTTGTTGTTACGTATATTCTATTATTTTAAGTCCAAACAGAATAGAAAAAAAATTACTCTTGAATTCAAAAAAAATTACGAAAAAAAATTACTCTCAAAAAAAAAAAATTAATCGAGTATGTTGATATTATTTTGCTATTATTGTACTCATTAATACCTCCATAGTCTAATCGCATACGCAACGTTCACTTAAACAATGGCAGGAAATAAAATTAATTAAAAACAATTGTGAAAGCTATATTGACAATCAAGAAACGCGTTCTATTTTCAAACCGCCCTGCAATTTCCAGTTGCAGCGAGTTCTAGAATTTTTACGAAAATGGAACGCGCGGGTCGTGGCTCTGACTTCTCCGTAATAAGCGCTTTTTGTTGTAAGGACACTTGAATGCGCACTGCTTCGTTTTAAGTTGGTATTAAGTTGAGCCCTATTGTTTGTTGCTAATTGGAAACTACTAACTCGTCGCTTATTCTAGATTTCTTTCTGTTCTTTTATAAAACGATTTAATAGTGCGTATTCTATATTAGTTACTGCGTTTCGATTTTATATAATAGAAATTAACAGTTCATCAAAGTAAAAGGCACAATATAATATATTATAATTGTATAAATAAATATATTATAATTATATAAAAAAAGTCACGACAGCCGAGTTGTTGGGTGGTCGGAATTTCGATTCGAGAGACCCGAGTTCAAACTCCAGGTGGCAGTGCCAATGAGTTTTTAAAAACTTATGTACGAATTTCATCGTTGGCTTGGACATAAAGACGGGCGACGGGCTCACCACCTGTCACGTTGCCCCGTAAATATCTTCGGTGGAAGGTGGGTCAAAGGGACTTAATTGTCTAGACTTGACCTCTGTCTACCCCTGTATTGTCAATTGCGTGAAGATATTTATATTTATTTATCATTTATTTATATAAATAAATAGTCACGATATCCGTGAGGTTGGATGATCATATTCGACTCCAAATACCCGAGTTCGATCCGCAGGATACAGGTTACCGATAGGCCTACCAATAGTGTTTTTACAAAAATTTGGCTTGTGAAAGAGGCGGCGACGGACTCATCACCTGTCACGTGGCACTTAACTCCGGTGTAAAGTGGGTCGAAAGGACATCTACACATCTAAACCTCTGCCATGAAAGGCAGCATGGGAAATTTCGTAAAAATAAAAATATTTACGATACCGATACTTTGGCAACCATGGACTAGTACACACCGCTCTGAATAGCGTCGCCAGTTCTGAAGTCCCGGGTTTGGTTCCCGGTCTGTTAATGTAGAACACACTTTTTCTATTCATTTTCATTTTCTCGGGTCTGGATGTTTGTGGTACCTTCGTAGTATCCGATTCCATGTCAAAAGTACTTCAACTACTTACTTTGGGACCAAAGCAATGTACTGTAATGTTGTCCGTATCTATGTATGTATGTTTTATATTTAGGTTGTTTGTAAAAAGCCAAAAAATACACATCATTTGACTGGCCGTCACGTCGCAGCGTCGCCGTAAGGGATGCTTCCGATTTAACTTCCCGTTAGCGTGATGTAACTTCCTTGCGAGTCCAGTTAGGACGCAGGTGTGGTTCCTCTATTGTTTTACGTTCGAGGTCATCGAGGACGAGGTCCATAAATGTCAGGTCGATATCAGTCGATGGACTAGTCACTAGTCCATCGACTGATAAGTCGATGGACTAGTGACTAGTGATTCATAATACAAGTATCGATTTGAACGAAGTAGATAAGGTAACATTAACAACGTTAAATTAAATGTTTATGTCAAGGGAAATATATAATATATAATACAGATTTGTGTGTAGTGTGTACCTCATTGCCTTCGTTGTTTTTGGTTCTGTAATACATAGCAGCGGTAGAGGCACGCATCAACTTTTGTTGATGCATGAATGGGCCGGCTCGACCGGGGAAGTACCACGACCTCACAGAATACCGGCGTAAAGTAGAAGTCTAACAAACTTCTGCGTTTCATCTGGTGAGTGCAGGTGCCCACACACCCTCCTCCCCCAATTATGGGAGAGAGGGGCACTCTAAGGGAGGCAACGCATCTGCTAAGCCTCTGGTATTGCGAGTGTTGGCGGCGGTAATCACTTACCATCAGGTGAGCCACCTGCACGTTTGCCTCCCTTTTCCTATAAAAAAAAAATACAAGTGCTGTAGCTACTAACTTTGTGATCAAAGCAATGTACGTGATATAGTCCCTATCTATGTTTCATTCTTTGTCTAGGTATTACTGTACCGTTTGTTTGGACACTAAGACGGGGATAGGCTCACCACTTATCATGTCCCTAATAAGCTCTGGTGAAATGTGGGTCGAAAGAACTATAATGTATAGATGTCAGTCTACCCCAGAAACGATAAAAAACCAAATCAAACAAAAAAAAAACATAAACCCTAATCATAAGTAATTTTTATAGAAACTTGTTGTAAGAATTATAATAAGTAATAGCTATAAAAATATCTTCCTATTGTTAGGTATATTCATATCAAATCAAATAATTTATTCATCGGAATTAGAATGTAAGTTTATCGAGAGTCCTTTTTTAATCTACCACCGTAGATAGTAAGACAACTAAGTCTTCCGTAGACATTTTTTGGGACAAACTGGAAGTCACGATAGCCGAGTGGTTGAGTGATCGTAATTTCGAATCGAGAGACCCGAGTTCGATCCCCAGATGGCTGGCTCGTACCAATGGGTTTTTCATAAAAACTTATGTACGAATTATATCGTTGGCTTGGACATAAAGACGGCGACAGGCTCACCACCTGTCACGTTGTCCGGAAAATATCTTCGGTGGTAGGTGGGTCGAAGGGACTTATATGTCTAGACTAGACCTCTGTCTAGCCCTGTATTGCGAATTGCGTGAAGATATTTATTTATTCATGATTGTTATAAACTGGCAGGTGGTGAACCTAGTGGTGTATTCTATATGTCCAAACCAACTATATAATCATACATAAGTTTTTAAAAAAACATTGGTACGAGTCTATCACCTGGGGATCGAACTCGGGTATCTTGACTCCAATTCCGATAACCCAACCAACCACTCACCTATCATGACTATCGTATGTGTTTGTTATAGTACAAATACTTTTTACATTGCAAATGATAATGTAAATTATTTAATAAAGGAAATAGAATTATAAAGGAAATGTAGTAATTACAGGCGTTTATGCGAACCGGGTAAATATTACATTATATATATGACAAACAACATACGTACATCACTAAACCAAATGCTCATATTAAACTTGATACACCACGTAATCACTGCACTAGCTCGTGCATTACCTCATTTGAAACGTTGCTAAAATAGTAGGGTTGCCAAAACAATTTAATAACAATATATAAGTTTATTTTACTTCGATACAAAATATCGAAAAAAGGTTTAAGAAATGACAAAATTCGCACTGTATGCGTTTAAAATTATACACTTGTATCGCCCGCCATCTGATAAAGGCTAAAAAATGTTTCTAGTATAATTTTTTTAACGAAATACATCCACAAATTTACATACATTTAGGGATAACATCACATACTTTGCTCTGATCCAAAAGTAAGTAGCTAAAGCACTTGTGTTATGGAATCGGAAACAACAAAGGCACCACAAAAACACAGTCCCGAGACAAAGTAGAAAAAAATGGTTTTCAATGCCGGGACCTCAAAGCTAGCGACACCATGAAAACCATGAAAATGGTGTGTAGGGCACTCGTCCACGGAAGTGATTTTACATTGTCATATTGTTTTACAACAGCGAAAGGTTGGCACATTGAACTGAATTATCCCCATACAGCGTGACAGCCCTATTTTAGTATAATCGAGTCGCCGGATTGGTCGATGACATCAACAACAGTGGCAAGGTGCGCCGTCTCGGATGCAACTCGATCTGTTGTCTCCGCGATGAACAATACTTTGTACAATAGACAATAAGCTAATTCATGTCGTATATCGGTGTTGAGATTATTTTCACATTTTTATTTTGTTTATGTGGGAAACCATAGCTCAAATGTTTAAATATATACCAAGCTAAAAATGAGTAAGGAATTAAAACGTAAATGTAGCAACCTTTTGAAACAAAATTTTATATAATAAACAATATTACATGAGATAGTTTACAGGTGTGGAAGGGGCCATTACTGCCGACAATATGATTAAAATTTTCTTTTTACAGACAAGATACCATAAAATATAGTTTATAAATAAATATTCATCATATACAGTATCATACTACAATAAGATTACACCAACCACTTTCAGATATCATGAGAAGCGACTAATAGAAAAACCTACTGTAAATAAAAAACAAACTAGTTTATGGTCTGTTTAACTTAACAGTGAACATTAAGGATAACACAGACATAGTCCTCTCTTATTTTATTAAGCCAAAGGATCTTGCTATAAGGTAATCAGAAAAGTATTTTCTTTGTAATGAAAAGGCGGCTTCGAAATACTTTGTCTAAAGCAGAAGACAAGATTTACCTCGAAATTACGAAAAGCTTTAAGTGAAATGATCAAAGGCATTTCTGTTATTTACAACAAAGGGAAAAAAAGATAACATAAAGAAGTGACGTAGCCAAAAGAAACGAAAATGTTGGGCGATGACAACTATTTGACGATACGTACACAGAAAAACTCAAATTATTTTATGCCATATAAATATAAATAAATATATAGATAGGGACAATATCACATACATTGCTTCGATCCCAATGTAAGATGCTAAAGCAATTGAGGTATGGGAATCGGAAACAACGAAGGCTCTACGAACACCCAGACCCGAGAAAATGTAGAAAAAGTAGTTTTTCTACATTGACCCGATCGGGAATCGAACCGGGGACCACGAGATGGTGGCACCTTGAAAACCGGTGTATACGCCATTCGTCCTCGGAGGTCGTCAAATATAACTAACAATAAAAAATTGTGCCATGTAGCATTGCTGTAAGAATATGTACCACTCCTTTCGTGGGTCGCTTAAGAGGCGACTATACAAAAGGCGGGATTGCTATATCTGTAAATACTAGACCAAAATTATGCAGACAGGTTACCGACTGCAGCGTCTACTACGGGTATATCTCGCAATCAAAAATCGTTCCACGATCTTGAAGTATTCGAAGAAAAAAATTACAAGTTAGTTATTCTTTATTAAATAAATTACAGGTTAGTTATTCAGAATCGAGCTAATAGTCGAATCTGGCATCGTATGTCTTGACAGCTATTGAAACTGATCTAGTCAAGAATGAGATTACTCCGAAAAAAATCATTCTGTATATTTATATACACAACAAAATCCTATACATTTTACAAATAAGGGTCTCCTTTACTTATAAATAACATGTCACTCCCAATCGACCCCAGAAGGAATCCCGAGAGTGTCATGGCAAAGGGAAACATGAGCCGACCGCAATACATCCCGCGGAACCTTTTCAATAACATAAGCCTGTCCCAGTGGCCTACGATAAATTGCTAAGCTTTTGGGCGGGACAATTCATGAAAGATAGCGGGATCGATTACAGAGGGAGCTTACAATGATGTATTCTCATAATACTTTTTCATCTTCTCTTATTCTCTTCCATTAATTTATTTTGATTACTAACACTTAATGAAACAATAGCTATGCAGTGGCTCAAGATGTTATTAAATACATACATAGATAGATAGATACAAACATAGATAAACAGATAGGGACAACATATGGGATGTTGACATTGCTGATAAATTCCAAAGTAAGACTCGAGAAAATATAGAAAAATCGTTTTCTACATTGACACAACCGAATTGAATGGAATAAAACACGGGACCTCAGAGCTGGCGACACAGTGAAGTCTCACCGTAAGTCTACAGAGGTCGTAAATTTGATACCTTTATTATTAATTACCCAACAGAGTTTGAATATTTCAAGTCACTCCATCAAATGCTTTTCAAGTCTTGAATTTCAAGTTTTTAGGGTTACGGCCACAAACATACGAATCAAAGTAACAAACAGTATTAAGCAGCCTCCACATGCATTAATATTCATAACGCGTATTAATTTATACTTATATATACATGTTTTTTTTTTTATAGAAAAGGGAGGCAAACGAGCAGTTGACTAACGTGATGGTAAGTGATTACCGCCGCCTATGAACACCCGCAATACCAGAGGCCTAGCAGATGTGTTGCCGGCCACGACGAAACGCAGAAGTTTGTTAGACTTCTACTTCACTACTACGCCGGTATTCTGTGAGGTCGTGGTACTTCCCCGGTGGAGCCGGCCCATTCATGCAACAACAAAAGCTGATATATAGAAATTGTCAACCCTACTGCAGATCAGTTGTTTTTCTGTGTTGGTTAACCTCGGCCGCCTTCGCTTATAATTTGAACCACCTTTAAGCTACCATAAAATGAATTTGTTATGAGCGTAGAGCCGGGGCAAAACTTTCGCAATTTTCGATATCGTTCCCTGTAATAGTCTTGTCCATAGCTCAGAAATATGGACGTGGCCTTACAGTTGTTTTATCTTTAAGTGCTGTAATGCAATGAGGCTGGAAAGGAAACCATTACAGTAACGAGTGTCGAGAATCACCCGGTTACTGTTATTTACAAGTGCTTGGTAATATTATTATGTCATAGAAACAGGATGTTTTCCAGAATTTTCTTAAAATATCTAGTATACTTATCAGTACACTCTTAGCAGGTAAAAGAATATTATGCCGACACCTCACAGCGACAAAACTATTTTATCATCACGCAATTTCCCATACTAGAGTAGGCGAAGTCTAGGCAATGAAGTTATACCTTATATACTCCTTATACCGAAGATAACGATGCAATATGTTTATATACATATGTATATATACTCAGTTAAATATTCAGATATACATATAAACATCCATGAGGAGAATACAAACATTCATATACATCATACAAATGACCGCCAACTAGGCTATAGGGCCATCACCATAATTATATAGGGTTTACAGACGGCGATGGGCTTACCAACTGTCACGACTACCCGAAAATATATTCGGTGGATGATGGGTCGAAGGGACTTAATTGTTTAGACTAGACTTCTGTCTACCCCTGTATTGGGAATTGCGTAAGGATTTTTATTTATCATATATTATTATATCTACCATAGATATGTATGTATGTAATGAACTGATCCGTGGATGTCGTCCCTTCATACATATTATATTACGGATGAGGGTTACGTAGCTTCACTTGGTGAAAAATAGGTGACGATATACATATTTTATTTAATATAGGATAACTTTTTTGTATGTGAATAAATTTTCTTAGAGAAACAACTATAAATCTAAAACTAAATACAAAATATCATAATTCCTAGCGGTGGAGCTTGAGAAGACGGATCTTCAAGTATCAATATCCCCTTCGCTTTTTTTTTAAATTCATCTATGTATGTATAAACAAAACAAGACCATTTCGTTTAAAGACGTAAGAAGATGTTTTTAAATTAATAACAAATTAAAAAAAAACAACTGTATTAAATTATCGAACTGGATTAAATTACTCATTAATATTAAAAACACAGCATGACCTACAAGCTTTAAAATTCACTTGGCTGACAAAATTCAATGAATTGACTTACATGCGTCGAAATTGCGTCATGAATGTCGAAGTTTTTTATGCATATGCAAGTGCAGAAGGTCAAAAAGGTTAATTGTCTTCGTGCAAACATCGCAGTGATGTTCAAAAATAGCAGTGAATCAAATGAGCTCCAGCCTGATATAAAACGTGGCACTTGAAATAAATGGAAGAATACAGTCGATCGGTACCACATGCGCACATAACGCATATGCCAAAGTGCTAATAGTATGCGAACACGCGACCAGCCCGCTTAAGCTTCTCCACAACGATCATTTAACATTTTAGGACTTATTTATATCTTCACACAATTCCCAATACAGAGGTAGACAGAGCTCTAGTGTAGACAATTAAGTCTCTTCGTCCCACGTTCCACCGAAGATATTTTCGGAACATTTTAGGACAAAAATAAAATCTTTCCTATTATCATTGTTCAGTACATTATGTGTCTATAAACGATCAAGAAGGATATCATAGCGCGTATTCGAAATATTTATCTCTTTTAAATATTGTATCATGTTGTCTCGTTGATAATCAAATGTGCGTTGAACACCTAAAATATCTTGTAACCTATCCGGGTCGACATGCATAGACCACAGTGCACTGTTTAGGACTCATTTAAATGTTAAACTAAAATCTGGCAAGGAAAGGTTGTATTTGGCAGAGCATACACGGTTTTTTATGGTGTCAAAATTGTTAAATAGAATTAAACTCTACTTAAATCTATCTTAAAGCATAACAAATCCGTGTAGCCTAAGCGAGAGATAATCCCTGCGTTATCAATTCGAAACTGATTACAATGGGGCCGAGCGAGGCCCATATTGAGAGCAGAGGCTGCCTCAACACAATTGGACTGCGTCCAATTGTTCGAATTGCATTCGCTTCGTGTCAGGTCAGTTTAGTGCCCGCATACATACATAGAGGCTAGGGCTGTCACCGCTCCGATGCCAGACCGACCAGTAACCTTGCCAAGTGCCAAGCGACTGCCGACCACGAGACACTAGTCAGAGTTGTGGACAGAAGAGCGTGGTGAAGGCAGAGTTAATTTTGAAGATTAATCACAATATCAATCGCCAAGAAATTTTGAAGTATTTGAAGAAAGCGAAGCAGAAAAAGATGCTTAAAGAGTCCCTTCAGTATAAAAATATACTTTTAAGTGTCAAACTGGCTCGAGTCAGCTTAGCACTAGCTAGGTCATTTATATTTAAATAAACCCATTACATTGCAGTACATTTAGGTCACAATAGCCGAGTGGTTGGGTGATAAGAATTCGAGTCAAGAGACCCGATTTCGATTCGGCTTCTAAACTTATGTACGATTTACATCGTCGACTTGAACATAAAAAAAAGACGGCGACGGACTCACCACCTGTCCAATTGTCAAATTTCTTCGGTTGAATGTGGGTCCAAAGAATTTAAATGTGTTGGGAATAGCGTGAAGATATTTTCTTATTATTTATTTATAATACATTACAAATGACAATTAACCATTACGTTTTTTAGCTTTAATTAAATAATTCAAACTAAAAGAAACGTTTTATTTTAATATAAAAAATGTTTGGGTTTGTTGTCTCCCATGTTTTTGAAAGGTCACAGACAGCCCTTATGGAGATCCGATTCCGTAGACCTAAATAACCTGAATACGGCTCGATAAGTTGCAATAAAAATGTATGCCAGTAACAGAGCAGCAATCAATAATCGGTTAATACGCAGACGAAGCCGCCGCGGAAGTTTGTAATAAATAATCTTTCGTCTCTTGCCGCTGACGTATGTTTTATCTTACCCGGTGGGTTCCAACCACTACATTGCCAATTGAAACTTTCCTGTGGCGATTGTCTGTTATTTCAATTCATAGTTAATTACTATGAAAGTACTTTTAACTTCATAGTCACAATGAAACCTTTCCACAATGAAAACTTTAATATTATAATATATTTTGCATTTATTTTTAATCTACGCATTTTCCCCTATCCCCAATATTGGGAAAATGTGATGATCATCTAGGCAATGTATATTTTTAAGGAATATTAGTCACGGGGAATATCCGCGACACTGTTCCAGTGCGTGTTTGCGGAATTCATGTTTTTGTATTTTTGTATTATTCCTCAGACGTGGCGGTTTTCTAAGGATATTACCCATGCGTACCAAGCACCTAAAATTGATGTTTACAATTTTAGTGACCCGGTTCGGGTACTGAACTTAGACCACTCGCATTACCACGAAATATTTAAACGAGTGCCTTGACTTTTAGGTTAATTAGCCTCCATTCATTAAACTGTCTAATAACTGCCTAAATATTGGAGGTTTATTAAGAAAATAAACTCAGGCGATTGGGGTAAGCAAAGATAAAATATAAAATACTTTAACCACAACATCTAGATGAACTTATTTTTGGACTGCGTCCAGCAAATCATAGAATACTTTGCGGAATACAGTCAACCAACTTGACTGCAGAATTAGGGGTTTAGTCACTTTATTATCTGAAAGATTGTTCCGATGACGTCATACATAGTTTATTTATTATGTGTTTAGTATATGTCTATTTTTGAGTATTAAGCAGAGTATAAAAAGCGCAGTATAAAGGTTAGCAGTACATAGTTTTAAAATATTATTATTCAGCCTTTATTATATTTTATATATATATATATATATATATATATATATATATATATATATATATATATATATATATATATATATATATATATATATATATATATATATATATATATATATATATATATATATATATATATATATATATATATATATATATATATATATATATATATATATATATATATATATATATATATATATTAAATATAATAAATATAATAAAGGCTATATAGTATAAGTCACGGTAGCCGAGTTGTTGGGTGGGCGGAATTTCGAGTCGAGAGACCCGAGTTCGATCCCCAGGTGGCAGTACCAATGAGTTTTTCAAAAACTTATGTACGAATTTCATCGTTGGCTTGGACATAAAGGCGGCGACGGGCTCACCACCTGTCACGTTGTCCCGAAAATATCTTCGGTGGAAGGTGGGTCAAAGGGACTTAATTGTCTAGACTTGACCTCTGTCTACCCCTGTATTGGGAATTGCGTGAAGATATTATTATTATTATTTATTATTATTCAGCCTAAATTTTTTATTCGATAGCGGCTTATTTAAAAACAACTATAAGAACCTCTGTGGGCTATTCCTATCGTTTTTATTTACAAGACGAGTAAATTTATATAAAGTCCGAAAGGAGCTCTCGATCCGTCATCGCATACATTTAAAATACGTTATAACGCACAAGGGTTCGGTTCAGAAATATAAAATTAGGATATACTATTGTAACTTCTTGCCACTAACTTTATTACCTCACTCGCACATAAAATACAATTTTTGACTGCTCATAACTAAGTGGTGGCTTCCAGAGAATCGATAACGGCGTACCGTAACAAATATTCTTCTGCTCGATTAATCATAGGCATATGTTCAAACAATTATGCATTCGTGGTTTTTTTTATCAATTTTATTCTGACGGAAACGCGTCACGCTAACACTAACGTTTTCATTTTCAACGAGATACAGACATGTGCGCTTTTGGCGCCAACTCGAAAGTTAACACGTTTTTTTTCTATCAACGGTCAAAATAGTTTAGGCCTAACATATCATTTGATAATTCTGCCGTCGGTCGTGGATTATGAGAATAACATAACCTGTAGTTGTTATTCACTAAAATCATAAAATAAAATCCCAATACAGGGCTACCCCTGTATTGGGAATGGCATGAAAATATTTATTTATTTATTTAATGATTAGATACAGGTCTAGTATAGACCCTTATAGACCCCCTTCGATCCACTTTCCACCGAAGATATTTTGGGACAACGTGACAGTTGGTGAGCCCGTTCCCGTCTTTTATGTCCAAGCCAACGATATGAATCGTACATAGGTTTTGAAAAAACCCATTGGAACGAGCCAGCCACCTAGGAATCGAACTCGGGTCTCTCGACTTGAATTCCGATGACCCCCAACCACTCGGCTACCGTGACTAAAATCATTTTTTATGTGAGACGGTAGCAAACGAGCAGTACGGTAACCTGATGGCCAGTGACTATCAACATGCATAAACTCTCGCAAGACCTTAGTGGTTGGTGGCACATTGCCTACCGAAAAGAAAGGAACCATAGCAGCGGAAGCAGGTGAAGATAAGGATGCATATATGGGTGTGAATGTTCGATTAACTCCCTCATCAGACGTAGAGGGAACATGATGTCTGTACTTCTAGCCGGTATCCTATCCGGTCCTGTCTCCGTTGAGTCGGCCCATTCACACTGCAACAGAAGCCGTCGATTGAACCACTTGGAAGAGATGAGATGGCATGCTTTAATTTGCTACTTTTCCGCGGGCGAATATTGCATTAGCAGAAGGACCAAGAAGTACCGCCAACTCTATACAACTACACTGTTATTAATTTCCTTGTTATTCCGGAAGAAGATTTATCACATTATCGATTCTATGAAAATACTTTAATAGCGCAATGATTACACGAAAATTTTACTTCAATGATCTCATATGTAGTACAGTAGTAGTGTACGTCATGCTCATGATTCATTGTTAGATACATTTTTAATGTTTTTAGGTTACCTATTTAGACCCACTGCCAAGTACGCGCAAGCATATTCGGCATCCGAATCTAGAAAGACTTGTGTTATTTTTTTTTTCGTGAGCATCGTAAGAGGTATAGATATTAGAGGATAATACCAGGCAGCAGTATCCAAGGTGAACAGTGTGCATGCTCTAGTTATAAAAATGTTAATGTCCTGTAATTAAATTTTAAAGAGCGTAAGGTAAGTAATTAATACGCAAACATACGCCGCAAATAAATTACACGACAACTTAATACCAGCGTGGACAAAAAGTTTTGCATAATATTTAACCGTCTTTTTATATTTAACGAAATATTTAATAGGGGCTTCCTTAAGATTTACGACAGTTTAATTGATATAATTTTAACAGAATATAGGGGGTCGGATTAGACTATTTCGCTGTCATGCACCGTCAAATTAGATAGTTAATATCTAAAATATATAAATGGGCTTTCAAACGAACAACCCTAATTAACCAAAACTAAGTACGTAACAATCTTAACAAAACACTTACGTAATAAATAATGCCTTGAAATAAGAGTTTTTGTTATACTGGGCACTTTAACAGGAACGAATAAAAAATTTGACCAATCTACATAGAGACTGCAGCTGTTTAAACTACCTCAGAATTACGGATCAGCTTACGATGGTGGTTCGTAACGAAAAATGTGACATTTATGGTTGGCACGCGACAGCCAGGTGCATTGAGGGCAATTAAAGGGAATGTTGGGCTGCGAGGGCGGAAAAGGCCGGTCCACCATTTTTTTTATAAAGCGATATTACAACGGAATCATGCCCTTTTATACAAACTCATTATACACATTTAACGACGTGGAGTTACGCAATCAGGGTTTTTATTTTTTAATTAAATCTTGATTGCGTCCTTTTTTGGTTTAATAAAACTTTTTGACTGGTGTAGTAAGTAGTGTAACTTTAATAATAAATAATGATAAATACTCACATAGATAGAGACGACTTCGCACAGATTGCTCTGTTCTCCAAAGTAAGTAGCTTAAGCAATTGTAATATCGAATCAGTAAAAACGAAAGTACCACAAACACAGGGTCCTGAAATGTAGAAAAATTGTTTCCTACATTGACCCTACCGGGAATCGAACTCAGACTTTACAAAGCAAGTAAAACCGATGTTTCCACGGAGGTCGTCACTTACGTTAATGTATTGAGAAATGAAACCATTGCGAAAAGTGAAACGAATCGTGTCCCCTAGTTATGTAGTGTGTGAAGCAACTCCAGAGTATTTCGACTGTGGTGGCGCCAAAAGGTACTGGTATGACGCTTTTCTAATAATGGAGTGACAAATAATCAACGATATTTATAAAAACTGAGCGTAGTATGTCCCCGAATGAGTAAGTTGTGAGATTCAGTTTTGTTAATACTAAATACCATTAATTGCTCCGTATTGTACATATATTAATTTGTAAAGTGAAATTACTGGACGAGAGTCACGAGTGGTTGGGTGGTCGGAATTTCGAGTCAAGAGACCCGAGTTCGATCACCAGGTGGCAGGCTCGTACCACTGCGTTTTTCAACAAACCTTTTGTACGAATTATATCGTTATCGGCTTGGACATAACGACTGCGATAGGCTCACCACCTGTCACATTGTGCCGAAGATATTTTCGGTGGAAAGTGGGTCGAAGGGACTTATTTGTCTAGATTAGACCTCTCTCTACCTCTGTATTGGGAAATGCGTGAAGATATTTCTTTATTTATTTAAAATACTGGACATGCTTCTCGTTATATTAATTATTCAATGAACTAATCATGAATCTAAACGATATATAGTATATAAATAAACGATATAATCTAAATGATAATAAGTCACGATAGCCGAGTGGTTGGGTGGTCGGAATTTTCGAGTCAAGAGACCCGATTTCGATCCTCAACGGGCCGTACCAATGGGTTTTTCTAAAAAACCTATGTACAAATTATATAGTTGGCTTGGACATTAAGACAGGCTCACCACCTGTCATGTTGTCCCGAAAATATCTTCGGTGGAAGGTGGGTCGTAGGGACTTAAATGTCTAGACTAGACCTCTATATATATATATATATATATATATATATATATATATATGTATATATATATATATATATATATATATATATATATATATATATATATATATATATATATATATATATATATATATATATATATATATATATATATATATATATATATATATATATATATATATATATATATATATATACATATATATATATATATATATATATATATATATATATTATGAATCTAAACACATTTACACAAAGGTATGTGGTAGTGGCGTCAAATAATACAACCACATCTCTAACCGTAAAAATCTGGGTGATCGGAATTTCGAGTCGAGAGACCTGAGTTCGATCCCCAGGTGGCAGTACCAATGAGTTTTTCAAAAAAACTTATGTACGAATTTCATCGTTGGCTTGAACATAAAGGCGGCGACGGGCTCACCACCTGTCACGTTGTCCCGAAAATATCTTCGGTGGAAGGTGGGTCAAAGGGACTTAATTGTCTAGACTTGACCTCTGTCTACCCCTGTATTGGGAATTGCGTGAAGATATTTATTTATTTATTATTTATCTCTAACCGTGAGTGTCGTAAGAGGCGCCTGAGGAAAAACTTCAAAAATGACAATGTGTACCGTCAGATAGTGGAATAATCATCCAAAGAGTGGTTAACAAATTACAATCACATTGCTCTATATGGTACCTCAATCTTTCTAAATTTCATTCTTAGTCTTTCAGCAATTCTCATAAAACAATACAAGCGCTTCGTCTCTAGAAAGATCTTTGTGGGCCACACATGTTTCATGCACCAAGTTTATTATTCCATATTTTAATATTTAGCTCTACATGAAGATGAAATATTGTGTTATTCCCATGGGAAATTCTTTCATGGCGATTTTACATCACTCATAGTAACGAAATAAGCAATAATACTATGAATTAATTGCAAAATACACGATAGCCGAATTGTTTTTTCAAAACTTATGTACGACTTAAATATAAAGACGGCGATAAACTCACCTTCTTTCACGTCGTCTCAAAAATGTATTCGGTGGAAGGTGGGTCGAAAGGATTCAATTGTTTAGACCTCTGTCTACCTCTGTATTGGAAATGATGTGAAGATTTTTATACTTCTTTAAAGACATCAACGCGAGTGAATTACGTTTTTATTATCTTAAAACATTATTAACTGCAATTATTACGTTAAATTACGAGCCACTTCTATTCGTAATGAATTATGTATCTGTGTGCTTTGATTTCTCGCCGGTAATAGCGGTGGGATGGCTCTAAATCGAGGCTACGAAGAAAATGGAAAAATTATCGATTTTCTCCACGATTTCGATCGTTAAATTATAAAATATTCCTGCAAAAACTGTATCATCCATGACATACTTATGAGGGAAATCTGTTGTTAAATAAACAGCAATCATTGATCTGCTTAAGGCGCAGCACCTGGTTATAATATTTGCAGTTGCAAACGCGCTTATACTTTAATACTAATCGCTATTTGTGGGTTAAAAGGTATGACCAAAATTTATGAAGATATACAGAAGCTTATAATATTTAAAGATATACCTATTATATCACGGATAAGTCACAAACATACACACAAACATACACACAAACATTCGCATTAATAATATTAGAGTGTGCGTGCACTAATTCCACTGTATGCACCACCACCACCACACTCAAACTAGGAAACGTCTACCACCAACGAAAACGCGACACGTGTTTCGCTTCAAAACAAGGCATTTTCTATGATGAGCGACCGAAGAGTCGCACTCTTCGGTCCCCTCCCACGCATCTGTGGGAGGGAGTGTGGTGCTACTCCTCTCTTCGGACCAGGTAACATATACCTCTTTATATTTGCATGCGGAATGGTGCGAATTTTTTAAACAACCACTTTACAGTGTATTATTATGTCAATTCATGCCGAATCATTTCGTTTCGAGTTTCATTTCGAGTCTAGCCGAGACGGAATCAAATATGGAAAAGCATCAAACAAACCGCTCGTTACAGTTGCATGGAATGACCATTTCCTAAATTACGAATCATAAAAAAACGTAATTTAATATTACAGCAATAATGAACGCGAGCTGTACACAATCGTGGTAACTCTTCGATCCTTTCCGTTTTAAATGAAATAAAAAAAAATGCAACAAGAGAAAACTAGTTTCGACCGACGACTTTCAAAGAGTCGACTCGATAATTAATTATACCGGGGACGAGCTGGAGGTCAATAAATACACGTACAAAAAGTAAACGTACAATCGACTTGTATTCCTTTTAAAGTATGAGATAACTGGAAAACTTACGTAATGCTCATTTTTAAATGTCTCAACGTTACCGTTTACGGTGTGAAATATCTCGTCTCTTACCAAGCAGTGTTTGTTTTAATTACACTAAATATTTAAACGATGCATTTGGAATTGCACGCTATAGACTAGTTGGTAGTGACCCTGCCGTCGATGTTACGGTTGGGGGTTAGGTTTCGGATTCCAGCACTACCAGGAGCAAATATATGTGTCTTATAAATGTTTATACTTAAGTTATTAATGTTTATATGTGTATATGATGTATATTTGATTGGCTTGAACACTCTATATGTATTAATGATGAAGATGGCTGAATGCTGAAAGTATATATATACTTGTTCTGTAAAGTTTCGACAAAGCACAAAGTCTAAGTATAAGTCTAAATCTTTGTAATGGATCAGAGACATCACCACGCAAATTCGAAGCGGAATTGACACGTTTTTATTATATGTAGAGACAACATTTCATACAGTTTTCACTCTACTTAAAGTGAAATTTTCATATAACAAAACAATGACCAGGATTGCATAAAGACATAAGAAAGTTTTATTACCTTCATTATTTAAGTCTCAAGCTTAACGTTTCTGATGAGCTTATTGTCTCTCAGTAGCCAGGAGTAACGAAGTCATCAGAAAGCTCATTAGGGTCCATCCGTAAAAAAAACATTAAAGCTTTTATACTTTGACGGTCTTTAACATGAAGTTATAAATTATTAAAATTTATAACTTATCTATAAGATAAATCACGGCAAATGTCTGAGTGGAGCCTTGTTATTATGTTACAGTTTAATTGTTGTATTTTTTTAGGTAACATTATTGTTTTTTAAAACTGTGTTGTCTTATGCCAATTTGTTTCCGTGCCTAATAAATCATTACTTACTAGATTTGTATAATCTGGAAATTGTAGAGATGATAACAATCCTTAATCTTCTGAATTTTAACCTAAAGATTCTGTCTATATTTATTATTACAATCTGATTCTGTGTAATTACTTTGACGACATGATTTGAAAAACACAAATAAAACCAGGGCTACTTTTTTAAATTACACATAAATCACATAAATTAGCGAAAGAAAAGTCTTGTCTTCATTATATCCTCACGCATAATTCCTAAAGGGTAGCCAGAGAGAACAGATAACGAAGTGTCCTTTATCCTTAAAAACCTCATTCGCTTCTTTCAGATTCTTCATTTTCTAATCAGTATCCTTTTTATATTCACTGATGTATATTTTAAGTAATTACTTAAAAATCGAAAAAATAGAAAAGGAAAACAATACTCTACCACTCACCAGACTTCCTTTTCTCATTCACGAGCACCAGGGATTTGGTCCTCTTGACCCTCAACGATCGCCTCCTGATGGATCGCATAAGAGCTTCGGGCATGCGGGAGAAACGAGGTGAATCAACCCGCTTTTCGGGCATAAAGAAATTCTTAACAGCCAACATTGTCATGACGTATTTATACAATTCAAACTAACATATCGTCTATGCTTGATACTTCGCAACTTTAACATTCATCCACATCGGTAGAAACACTTTCAAAAAAACAAAAACCAACAATTTCTCCTATCAGCAACACTAAAGTAAATATTAAATGTCGAGTCTATAGAAATGACGCATAGTTAATTCAAGTCAACATCACAAGGTCGTCTCGCACGAATCTATAAAATTCACAATACAGTGTTGATAATCACACCTAAGTACGATTTTCCACTTATTTCCTTTCAATTTTTAACCCGCACTCGATTAGTTGTAGTCTTCGATGTATCGAGATTCCGATCGCGATGTCTCTATCCTGTCGACGCGTAAGGAAACGAATCAATTTCCAGTTCACGATATGATCTTAATCAAGTTCGTATGTGGCATTGTTCGTGTGCTGTGTACACGTCCGATCCCCACTGTGGCAAGCGGTTTACTGAGTTAACTTATCGCGTGCGGCGCAGCAGGGGCGACTTCACCTGGCCGTAGCATTCGCCATTTTGTCTCTTATCAGAGTTTGCTTATTCTGAGCGTATCGCTTCGAGGTCGAACAGATTTAATACGTCGAAGATCGCTAATGATATTACAGCTTCACGTAATGTGTTCTCAATACCGGGGTGGATTAAGATCTAGTCATTTAAACAGTTAGTAGAGTTAATTTCTTTCAACATAACATTACATTTCTACACACATTTACGACGACGACCCGATAGCCCAGTTGATGGTGTCCATGTCTTGGAAACTATGTGTTTCGGGTTCGAATCCCGCTAGCGGCAATCACTTGTTTAAAGAATATGAATGTTTATGCTTCACCATTCATTTGCCTGGCGGTATTCTTATTTCGGGCTAGATGACTTAAAGAAAATATTATTACTGTTTTTAATATACAAGCATAAATCTCGTCACTCGGCTTCAATGGATTCTGTGGTAAATTGTCTCGCCATTAGATCTTTGTCATACATGATTCTTAACGTAAATGTGGTAAAGTAATAAATTAATTTATGTGTTCACTCATTAACGGAATGCCTGAACACAGATAAATTACATCGCAAATTGGACGACGTAATTGTTTTGTTACTTTCCTTGTATAGCTGTGTAAAGTCATTGTAAAGTTAATTTGTATTTTTATGCACACCTTCTTACTTATATAAAAACCTAAACCGGGTTTGGCCTATACCGCAAAGAGAACTTTCCATAATCGCCACGCTTATCAAGCGGACTGGCGATTATAGTATCAGACACCTTGCACTTAAGACGCTAACCGCCATCACTATACTTAATTGCTCTGGTATATTTTGGGATTGGTATCTGATACTTAGCGATTAGAGCAAATCGATTTTCTACATAGGCAATTTTTTTGCAGCTGACTTTTGCAGGCCTTTAAATAAGTAAGAAATGAAATCTTTGAAGACCAATATCAAAATAGACAGCTAAGGCACTACATGGACCCTTTATAAAAGAAACAAGCTTAAATGCTGCGTTTCGGAAGTTATTTGGTTACAGTTTTTGGACAGAATTGTCTAGGGAAAGATATTTATAAAAAAGCGGGGTTTACCGCGACTCTACCAATAAGCTTCTTACTTCGGATGAAGTAACTCAAACTACTTATTATACTTTCTTATTATAATTCTTTTCTTCTGACATACAAGAGGTACAATATACAATGTAATGCTTTCGACCCACATTTCACTGGGGCTTGCGACTTCACAGTCAATACGTCAACGATACAATTTTTAATTGTTTGGAAAATCTAATCGGTAAGAGTTTTACTCCCGGGTATCGAATTCGGGTCTCCAGACTTGAATTCCGATTACCCACTCAGTTATCTGCACTGCACCGATTATTCATTACCGCTTAGTCTAATGGTTAATTTGTAACAAATGCGTTTAAACAAGTTACATAAAAATTTAACTTAAATTATGATAAGCCTCAAAATTTATGATAAGTCAATACACATTTTACTATTATTAATTTTTGAGAGACTTCAAAACCAGAATATATTGAGTTTGTCCCTATGTTTATTTTATTGTTTGTTATTTTGTAAAACATTCGCATCTTATTCCTTTTTTGATATTTTTGATTCGTTTAGGTTTCTCTGTCATACCATTACCGAGTGTATGTTAAGTTTTTCTATCAGGTTTTTACAGGTATAATTTCATCAAATTTTGTCATCCGTTACATAACATTTCTAACATTTTCCCGAATCAAATTGCACAACCGCTCCTGGTTATAAAGCATAACTTATTACGCTTTCCAATTATGATTTATGACAGTTTTTTCCATCTAATCTATGACACCATAGATTAATCGGAAGAAATGTTACGGAAAACATTCAATAACAGTTTAGTTGGTTTGGTTGTACGTGACGGCGTTCCCGGGAGAGCCTCGGCCGACGTGAGCATTACATCAGATATTATATTACCGTTTTAATATTCCGCGCGAGCCTTCGACCCGAAAGCGTCAACATCGCTTTAGGAAGCGCGAGTTATTCCTTGGCTCCCTAAGTAAATTGCTTTTTGTTTCATTACATTGAATATTCATAACGTCCTCACTTGGAAAGTGAGCGCAACTTAACGAGGAATTTAATTACAATATCGTTCGGTAAAAGTATTTATGTTACGGTTTTAATTTCTATAATAGTCCAGTAGAGTAAGCCTGTGCTAAAGAGATCATTTGCCATAATTGCCACGTTCAACTAGCTGATTGGCAATCGCAGTCTCAGACAATTCGAAACTTAGACACTGGTGTCCATAATTGGTCCATGCATTTTTTTCTGGTTCTGGTCCATGTATTTTTTTCTGGTGATGGTTGTACCGAAATTTATCAGTAATGGATGGGGCTTACAATGCATCTACGTTAGTAGTCTCTTACGAGAGCTGAAGGAGGAAAAGGAGTTCTAGGTAGGAGTAGTGTAAGGTAAGATATGGTCAGGTTTCATCTAATCATCCGGTGTCCGGAGACACAGAGCTGATCTGCAGAACTAATGATTGGACACAGAAAATTATTTTTCGGGCTAGAAGCCTCATCCTAGGGTTGAGCTGTACCATGTACTGTAACTCCTGATGACCTGCTTGTATGATTGCTTGTAAAGCCAGTTAATAGTCTCCATAGAGTAAGTAACTCGTTCGTGGGGCAGTCAATAGGTTTCTACGACAAAATCAAAGTGCCAATTAACAGGTTTAAGGAGTTTATTAAAAGAAAAACTTTATAGGAAAAGTTATTAAAATATAAGTCAATATTTTAATGACAGGTGATGGAATCTCGATAAACGAATGGTTTGATTTTATTTGTATGATTGCTTGGATAATTAATGTTCTCATCACGTATAGCTTCCAACACAGCTTTAGGCTAGGTCATATTATCTCAAATAGATGCTGCTGAAGTGGCCATTACGGACCAAACACCCTCAGACCAGTATACGGTATACGGCCGTGGAGTTTCACACTTTCCATTTTTTTATAAATATAATCATTACGGCTACAGTTTCACCACCTTTCAGGTTGTCCCAAACAGTATTCAGTGAAATCGAAAAGTCTTAATAGTCAAAACCTTTGTCTACCCCCGTAGTAGGAAATGCGTGTAGGTATTTACTTATCATTATAATGTTATTAAAATAATAAGTTCCAAGGACTATGAATATACAAAAGCCTCAAGCGCTACAGCGCTGAAATCGTAACAATCATTACACGGGTCGTGCAACTTCATATCGTGGCATCGCAACAGCGCACACGATCCGGCGTCTCGCATTCAGCAGCGTCATCCATTCAACAGAGACCTCCCTGTCTTCTCCCGGCCTCCGCAAACTGGATGCCCGGGGAGCAATTCCGCGGCATCTTCACGGGTCAAGTTATACTCGGTATAGTTTACAGCAAACTTTGCACCGTAGCTCCGTATTTATTTGTAGATCACGGTATTACTTTGACTTATGATACTTAGGAGTGTGGATTGGGCAATTCCGTTTTGGAAAGTCTTTTTTTATTCTACATTGGAAGGACGACCCTATAAAAAAATATACTTATATACATAAATATATATATATATATATATATATATATATATATATATATATATATATATATATATATATATATATATATATATATATATATATATATATATATATATATATATATATGTATATATATATATATATACCTATATATATATATATATATATATATATACCTATATATATATATATATATATACCAATATATGAATATTTATGTATATAAGTATATTTTTTTATAGAAAAGGGAGGCAAACGAGCAGGTGGCTCACGTGATGGTAAGTGATTACCGCCGCCCATGAACACCCGCAATACCAGAGGCATAACAGGTGCGTTGCCAACCTTAGAGTGCCCCCTCCCCCCAGAATTGGGTGAGAGGGGTGTGTGGGCCTCCGGTTACCTGCACTCACCAGACGAAACGCAGAAGTTTGGTAAACTTCTACTTCACGCCGGTATTCTGTGAGGTCGTTGTACTTCCCCGGTCGAGCCGGCCCATTCATGCAACAACAAAAGCTGATGCGTCGCTCTACCACTGACTCTATTGTAGTTAGCTTGGTCATTAAGACGTAGGTAGGCTCATCGCCAGTTACGTTATCCCAAATAAGTTTCGGTGAATACTGGGCGCAAAAGGACTTCATGGTTTAGACCTCTGCCTACCCAAGTATGGGAAATTTCGAGAAGACAAAAAAAAGATTTATAAAGTTAAAGTATCAAAATTTTATTTCTCACTTACACACAAGAGGTGACTAGAAATGATCTGGTTCTCGAATAATGTCCTACAATGTGTACGCAAGATTCAATAAATATTTAACAACGTAACATTTACCATAACTTGTATCCCATAATGATTTTCCCTGACTATTTTGGGAATGTTACCGTCGCCCACGTCCTTAACCGGCCGGAGAACCGAACCGGTTGTAGCGTCCGTACACAAAATAGAGATAAAAAATCCAGCCACAATTTAATGAAAAAGGTTCTACTCTACATATGTATGGATAAAGGAGAGTGATTACAAGTGAGCTAACAATAATTTATTAAGTCATTTGAATTGTAACAAATTAACAGTTTAAAACTCTATTCAGTACTAATAGTAACGGTCAAACTATGGCAATTATAACTATGAAATTCAATGCTATCATAATTATAAAATCGCGATATAATTTATTTATCAAATATGATGTGTGTATTTTACTGCTAAAACAATTTTGTGTTATTTTAAAGTAATACTTCTTTTGTCGCATCAAGCAAAAATTGTGAATCTTCGTCTCTGTCTTCGTCTTAATGTCCGAGTAATGTTCAAAGTTCGTAAACAAGTTGCGACAAAACCCATTGGCACCAGAGTTCCTTCTGGGGATCGAATTTAGGTTGAATATAAATAAATATATTTCTATAAATCAAGCGACTCAACTCTTGTTGATTCTGGCCACCTAACCACTCAGCTATTATGACATTGGAAAAAAAACGGAGCAAGTATGTAATAACTTTCTCCTACGCATCTTTATTAAATCTAAACAGACCACAAGGCAACAGACATATTGCCTACGCACCTGTCCACCAACACGCGTTAACGTACTTATTACTCTCAGCTCTTTTCAGTGTGAGATGAAAATATTATATACGTGGAGATGAAAAACGATGATTAATCAAAATTATAATGGACCTAAAATAGTACCTTGTGGAATGCACGTGGGCACAAATCATGTTTAAGTCACGATAGCCCAGTGGTTGGGTGGTCGGAATTTCGAGTCGAGAGATCCGAGTTCGATCCAGAAGTGGCTCGTACCAATGGGTTTTTCAAAAAAAAAACTTTTGTACGAATCATATCGTTGGCTTGGACATAAAGACGGCGACAGGCTCACCACCATTCACGTTGTCCCAAAAAATGTCTTCGGTGGAAGGTGGGTCGAAAGGAGTTAGTTGTTTAGACCTGTCTATCCCTTTGTTGGGAACGGCTTGAAGATATCATTTAATATATCAGAAAACAATAAGAAAATCACTGATTCAGGAAGGATTCAGTTGACTTTTTAAATACCAAATCAATTTAATAAAAAAGCCAAGCATGACGTACAACATTTTAAATCTGTAGCAACTTACTGTTATACCCGCTCTATCATTCGCCTTTTGCTTACCATTACCTTATTCTGCCCTGTCAGCTTTTCCTTTGTTTTCCTCGCTCCCATGCATACCACACACCATTCATTCCAATCCTAACTCTCATCCGCGCCGGTTCATTTTCTATTCAGTTTAATCAAATGTATTTTTTTAAAAACCTAAATCAAAGGTTCCATATAATATTTGGTGGCAGCTAAAGGGATTTAATAAATCCTCAGTACGCCTCGTTCTATCAAACAATTTAAAAATAGTGTGTAATAAAAAATACAGTCATAAAAATACTGTAATCGCGGTGCCAGTATAAATCCGCTGTTTTACCACTACATCATCGCTGTATCGCCGTACCGCTGTTTCTTCGTATTGTCGCGCAGACACCTGCCTAAACGTTTACCCAGCGAAAAGTTACCGCCGTGAAAAACGTCGCAGTATCCCGCTATTGCCGCAGAAACTTGCTTCGAGAACTACTTCTACATCCGGTTCCTGAAAGACTACTGGGTGCCGTCAAAAATGTTCCTGCTACTCCTGTGAGTCGTAAAATTTTAACTGTATATCATACTGTGGTTTGAGTGCATTTCGTGACTGTTGTGGCGTGGTACTTCGTGTCGACATCAAAAACTTTAATACTACAATATTAATATCTGTGTTTATTAAATATTATTAATGTTTTCATACTCTGTATCGCATAATTTGGAGTAAAGTAAAAGATAATAATAAATTAGGTCATGCACAAGTTAAATTATAATTCTATTCTAATTTAAAAGAGTCACCTGGCAATAGATATTAGACACGCTGAGTAGTCGCTCATCGCCCACGCATCATTTACTAGGAATTGATAACGCCGTCTCGCATTCGAGCCACTGTACCTTTTATAAGACTATTTTAATTATCGAGTTATAACCTTGGCATTACGCTCAGTTTTATTTTACTATAACAGGTACGCTTATGTCAAAAACGAGAGAAGTGAAAGACATAGATTTAGAAGTGAAAATGTCCGACATAGATTTAAATGTTTTAATTAAATTTATTGGGACCTTCGACGGTTCCAGAGACACGCTAATTCCGTTCTTAAATAACTGCCGAAATGCAATTAATTTGGCAACAATCACTCAACAAGACATACCTTTTAAATATATACTAAGTAGATTAACAGGGAAAGCCGAATCCGTGTGTGCAATTAAAGAATTTACAAAATGGTCCCAACTCGAAGAATTTTTGAAAACCCAATTTGGTGATAGGAAACATTACGCCCACTTATTATCCGACTTACAAAGTTGTAAACAACATCCTAGCGAAAATGTTAGCCAATATTCCTGAGAATAGAATCTTGCTTATCGAAATTACTTACGGAAATAAATATCACGATACCTACCAAAAGAAAGACGAACTATTCGGCCGAGTTGCCACAATGCAGGACTTAGCGCTCAATCGATTCATGATGGGACTCGACCCTCGGTTAGCAACAATAGTGAGATGTCGTGACCCGTCCACTTTAAACGAAGCAATAAATTTTGCTGCAGCAGAAGAAAAAATATTAGGCATTACATATAAGAGAAATGAATTTTCACACACTGAATCCAGTACCTCGTACAGGCCGAACTTTAATTCCTCGTCCTCTCGACCACAAGGTCCGACGTCACCCACTAGGCCTCAAGGCCAATCATATTTTACAAGACAGGGTCAAGGTCAGTCTCCTAACTCCCAATCCCCTGTGTGTAGATACTGCAAAAATATTGGCCATACTATCGAAAATTGCCGCAAGCGGCAATACAATAACAGTCGCCGCAATTCTAATTTTAAAAATAATAATACCCCTCCGAATAACAACAATAATTTTTATCGTCCTGTTCATAACGTGACTTACGAAAACACTAACAATATCCACGAGGATGGATATGACACAGTAGATACCGCGAATTTAAACGAATAAAATTTCCTGATAGGTGTCGCGCAGGAAATCCGAGTTCTAAAGTCGATACCAAACCCCCTAAATCCACTGAATCTAATACTAAATCCACTGAATCTAATACTAAATCCACTGTATCTAATACTAAATCCACTGAATCTAATACTAAATCCACTGAATCTAATACTAAACCCACTGTATCTAATACTAAATTCACTGTATCCAATACTAAATCCACTGAATCTAATACTAAATCCACTGTATCTAATACTAAATCCACTGTATCTAATGCCAACTCAGCTGTTCCTTTTACCATATCCACTGTTTCTAATACAAAGGCCGCATTAAATACTAACTCGGCTGATTATATCAATTCCGCTGTTCCTACTAAATTCACTAACTTTACTAACTCACCTAAACCTACCAAACTCTATGCCCGCACAGCCCCAGTTCCTTCCGGAAAACCCATGTCAATCACTGGACCAATAAATAACGATAATGAAATTAAAATTTTTCAAATTAACACCGCCAATAACATACTACTTCCCATTGTAAAAATAAATACTTCAATATCTGATGTACCACTCACTCTTTTAGTTGATTCCGGCGCCTCAGTAAGCCTCATCAAATCAGCTTGTCTACCTAAATCGGTCAAGTTAGTAAAAGAATTCATACATCTTAAGGGTATCGATCCCGGCAAACATGGCCCTACGAAAACTCTGGGATACTTAAACTTAAAAATACATCATAAGTTCCCAACAACTGCCTATACAACATTATGTCATAAATTTCACGTAGTTGACAAAATTCATCTTCCTTTTGACGGAATAATCGGAACGGATATGCTTAATTATTTTGGTTGCAATATCGATTATAACAAAAACCTACTTACCATCGGTGATACCCATATACCACTGCAATTCCATGAACCAATTTATTCTCTACCTCCTAGATCAGAAACAATGATTGAATGCTCCGTCTCCAATCCTGAAATAAAAGAAGGATTAGTCCTTGATCAGAAACAATTCGGAAATATCCTTATTGCGAATTGTCTAGTTAGGGTAAAAGAAAACAATAGAATCAATATATCAGTAATAAACACTTCTGACTCACCTGTAACATTTAAATCAAATTTAAATATTCAACTGACTCCTATAAACCCTGATAATATAACTAATTCACCTCACTCTAACTCACTTATCTATTCTATAACGGAGCATCAAAACCAAAATAATGACTCATACCTCCGAACTCAAGACGTTTTGAACCTTCTCCGAACCAGACACTTAAATATAGAAGAAGCTAACGCCCTACATGATATATGTTCCGAATATTCAGATATATTCTATATTCCCGGAGATAAACTAACATATACAACTGCAGTTAAACATGAAATAAGAACTACGTCCCAGAACCCAATTCATGTAAAATCATATCGTTTCCCCGAAATTCACAAACCAGAAGTAGCCAAACAAATTGACCAAATGTTAGACCAGGGAATAATAAAACCATCTATGTCTCCATGGTCCTCTCAATTTGGGTAGTCCCCAAGAAGTTAGATGCCTCAGGAGAACAGAAATGGCGGGTAGTTATAGATTATCGGAAACTCAATGACGTCACTGTAGGAGATAGTTACCCACTCCCACAGATATCAGAAATTTTAGATCAGCTAGGGCAAAGTAAATATTTTTCGACACTCGACCTCGCTTCTGGATTTCACCAAATCCTCATGCATGAAAAGATGCACCAAAACAGCCTTTAGCGTGCCTCAAGGGCATTACGAATTCACTCGTATGCCATTTGGCCTTAAGAATGCACCTGCAACATTTCAGCGACTTATGAATACCGCACTCGCTGGCCTCCAAGATATCCGCTGCTTTGTGTACCTAGACGACGTGGTAATCTATTCACATGACCTTAGTAGCCACATCGAGAACCTACAAATAGTCTTTCAACGCCTAAGAAAATTTAATTTAAAATTGCAGCCCGACAAATGCGAATTCCTGCGCCGAGAAGTAGCTTATCTTGGCCATGTCATCACAGAAAAAGGTGTTAAACCAAATCCGGAGAAAGTTGAAGCTGTTACTAAATTTCCAAACCCCAAGAGCCCCAAAGACATTAAATCTTTTCTCGGCCTTGTTTCGTATTATCGTAGATTTATTCCTAATTTCTCCAAAATCTCTAAACCTCTGACTCATCTCCTTAAAAGGACGTTCCTTTTATTTGGGAAAATCAACAGCAAGTCGCATTCGATGAACTTAAATACAAGCTGACCTCAGCGCCAGTCTTGATATACCCAGACTTTTCCAAACCCTTTGTTTTGACTTGCGACGCTTCTAATTACGCAATCGGTGCAGTCCTTTCCCAGGGACCAAAAGGGCATGAAAGGCCAATAGCGTATGCATCTCGGACACTCAATAAAAGCGAAATTAATTATAATACCACAGAAAAAGAACTTCTTGCTATACTTTTTGGTTGTAAAACTTTCCGCCCATATCTATACGGCCGTAAATTTTATATTATTACCGATCATAGACCACTGACCTGGCTCATGAATCACAAAGACCCAGGCAGTAAACTTCAAAGATGGCGTCTCAAACTTTCAGAATACGAATATGAGATAGCCTACCAAAAGGGTAAACTAAACGCAGCCGCCGACGCACTTTCCCGATACCCCGTTAATCCCATTGAGAACATTGACCCACTGAACTTAGACGATAATATCAGCCCTTTTGATGGTGATCGTAATATAGACTTCAGTCCCCTTAACCTACCTGATATCGCTCGAGATCAACAGCCACTGCTTCCAAACCCACAGGTTCCTGAAATAACTAACTCTGATATCAACTTACCCACAGCAACCCCTAGTCCACAGCTTGTTTCCGATTCCAATATCAACCAACCTTCTACTTCCCGCCTAGTTCCTCAGTCGGCCGATGACTTACCATTGGAACCACACTTTGACGATGACCCTCCTTTGACGACTTCACCAACCCAAGACAGCCCGAACCACAACGAACCTGAAAACAGACAAAATATACTTAATAATAATTATACACAATTTTTAAAAACAATAAATAGCAAAACATTTATTTTTGACACCAAAGTTTTAGAAAGCAATTCTAGTATTCTTAAAAGCAATGACACAATAATTGTTATACCAACCTCCATTGATCTTGACGAAAGTAATCCCTATATAGAAGAAATACTAACTGAAATAGACGAAAAAAATGAAATTTTAAGTCAGGAACGGACCTTACACTCTTACCTTAATTTTGTTCATAACGGTCGCTCTATTTATTTTCTTTTTACCAAAGTCAATCACTTTGACAACGCGAGTTATGAAGACATATATACATGCCTGCGAAATCTACGTAACTCTCTTATCCAAAAACTGCAACCCCAATTAGTATAACTGATTTTAAGGACCCTTTCGAATCTCACTCCTACACAAAGCTATATAACATCATTCTATTTCTTTTCCATAATACTAATATTCTCGTCACAATCCACCGCAACACCATTATATTCCCTACACTTAGTGAAATAAAAAATCCTCCGCGAAAACCACGACATTCCCATCGCCGGTCATTTAGGCAGTGTAAGGATGTTAAAGCGAATCCAAGAAAGGTATCACTGGAAAGGGATGCGTAGCGACATCGAGAATTATGTAAAATCCTGTAAACTTTGCCAAGAAAATAAAGCACTCCGTAAAATTCATAGAAGTCCTATGCAAATAACCACAACATCTAATGCCCCTTTCCAACGTCTAGCTCTGGACATTGTTGGTCCACTACCGGAAGCGGGTCCAGCTAAACTAAAATACATACTTACCCTACAAGATGAACTCACCAAATTTTCACTAGCATATCCTATCAGGTCGACTACAGCTGAAGAAACCAGCGAATGCATATTACACTTTATATCTCTGTTCGGAATTCCCAAAACTATTTTAACAGACCAAGGCACTAACTTCACTGCAGAACTTTTTAAGAAGACATGTGAACATCTTAAAATAAAACAATTGTGGTCAAGTCCATATCATCCACAGACACAGGGTGCACTTGAACGTAGTCACTCTACCTTGAAAGAATACCTTAAATCCTTCGTAAATGAAGATCAAGACAATTGGCCCCGCTACGTTTACACTGCCATCCTCGCTTATAATACTAATGTTCACTGCACAACAAATTATACACCTTACGAACTTGTATTCGGCCATAAACCTTTATCCCGGACTCGGTTTATCATTCACCTCTAATGTTACTTATCCAGAATATTTAAAAATGCTTTGTCATCGTCTTAAACTTTCAAGAGACAAAGCTATTGAAAACATTCAAAATTCAAAAGAAAAATCAAAATCCTATTACGATAACCATACAAGACCTGTACGATACAAGATAGGAGATCTCGTTTACTTAAAGAACCATCTCCGGCTTAGAAAAGCGCTATCTCCATTGTGGAAAGGCCCATACAAAATTCTAAAAGTACATGATAATAATACCGCAACTCTTCTTATCAATCGTAGACACGTAAGGCATCACTTTGATCAAATTAAATTAGCTACAGCTAACTCTGTTTAGGTTAACTTACTCTAAGAGTTTAAATAATAATATTCCCTTTTTCAGAATTACACTGCCAATGCAATTTCTGCTCGTCACTTCACAGGAATTTATTCAATCCATCGATAACAGCCCCGGTATCTATTTCGACCCCTCTGGAACGGCAAAAATAATAAGTGACTATACGCACATTATAATTCCAATAGATATTTCATTTGCAACATCGCATATCGAAAACATAAAGTCTGTTTTCGGCACAACACGCTTTCTATGTCAAAAAAGCGAATTAATTAAAAACTATGAGTGCAACAATATGATACAACCACTTGAAGTTTTATTTAGAGATATAATTCGTGATTACAATTCTGTCTCACATCTTTTACCTACTCATTCTAAAAGATCTGCTTGGTTCTCCGCTGTAGGAACTGTTTTTAGACATGTATTCGGCACACTAAATGAGGATGACGCACTTAAGTATAATCAAGCTATTAGAAAACTACAAAACTCAGACAGAGAGTTGGCCACTAAACTTGCTCAAAACATTTTCATTTCTAAATCTGCAATCGCGAATTTTAATCGGTCAGTAGCAGAGCTAAATAAGAACCAGTTCCTTTTAAATGATGCAATGGAAAAGATATCGCTAGCTGTTCAAAACATTTCGGAAGTGACTAATTCCATGTATTTTCGAAATAATCTTAATGAAATACTTAGTGTACTGCAAGTTCATTTATTAACATTCTCATATAAAATGGAAGATATTGTAAATAGCATTTTATTCGCAAAAAGTAACACTTTACATCCCTCAATTCTTACATCACGACAACTCTTTAATGAGATCATGAGTAACATCAAGAACTTACCCAAACACAAGGAATTCCCGTTAGAATTGAACATAGACAACATTCACTCATTGATCAACTTGTCAGATATTATATCATACTATCTTAACGATAAGTTAGTTTTTGTGATTAAAATGCCTATGGTTGATCTAGCTAGCTATAATTTATATAGATGTGTATCCTTACCAGTTCCACATGATATCAAAAAGCCAAACTCTTTCGCTTTGATAAGTGCATATAAACCATATATAGGATTAAGTGAAGATCGTAAAACGTACTTTTATTTAGATAATTTAGATATTTCATGTAAAGTAATTATTAATAAGCTTCTTATTTGTAAATCTATTGATGTTTCTAGTGTCATAACGAATCCCACTTGTGAAACTGATCTAATGACCAAAGTAATTAATGTACTCTAGTAATTGTAAAACCAATTTCATATTTGGCAATATTAATTTTTGGCACAAGCTAAATGGCAACAATTGGATATTTACGCAATCAAATCCAGTTAAACTTACTGTTGAATGTAACTCAAGTTATGTAAAGGACAATGTCATAACAGGGACAGGAATCTTAACTCTAGAACCGACATGTGTCGCATTTTGTAAACAAATTAAATTAGAAGCAAAGGAAAATATTAAAATTATTACTAAGCCTGTTATCTCAAATTTTAACATTATCAATGACACCTGTTGCAATATGAACAAGTTCTCAAAATTAAAACTCGACATCTCACAATCCAAAATTGAAAATGTAAATTTTGACAACATAAAATTCATTGAATATAATTTACCAGATCAATTACAAATGGATGATGACTATCCGCTTCCTGATGACACGGTCCTCAATTATACTGGTTTCTCCATTAGCTTAATCACTATAATCATAGTTATATGTATTATTGTTAAAATTACTAATAAATGTTCATTTTTATGTGAAAATAAATTAAATGAACCGGTTCCCGAAAACATATCCCTTCCAGCTCTTATTCCAACCACTCCGCCCCTCTTACGCGCTACCTAATTAACATAAATATATTTATATATACCTACATATGTATATGCTACATACTACCTTTCCCTTGAAAAACCTTGTTTCTAGCAAACTCACTTTGTAACCGTGAGTTTACTTTTGTTGGGGGAGGTGTTATACCCCGCTCTATCATTCGCCTTTTGCTTACCATTACCTTATTCTGCCCTGTCAGCTTTTCCTTTGTTTTCCTCGCTCCCATGCATACCACACACCAGTCATTCCAATTCTAACTCTCATCCGCGCCGGTTCATTTTCTATTCAGTTTAATCAAATGTATTTTTTTAAAAACCTAAATCAAAGGTTCCATATAATATTACGCATGTACTTTGTTTAACATTTAACATCATTATTTTTATGGTTGGTTTAGTGGTATCATTTAAACAACTTTTAAATTATTTATAGTGTCGTAAATTGATTGTAAAGGGCTAATGTTAACATCGAAAACTGTTAAACATTTATCAATCGTGTAAGGCTGGTGAGATATCTTACAACAAAGCGATGGCGGATTTTATGTTTGGCCTAGATCATGAATCATGAACGAACACAATAAAAGATTTTACGACTACTGTTAAAAGCGTATTAAAATAAAATGTGAAATGATTCGAAAAAAATACTGCTGTTAAGTACAATCTTCAGTTATTTTTGTCGTGGTAACTTCTAAATAACAAAAAGTATAATTTACTTTTAATTCATGTTTATATTTTAGTTTATGTCACGATAACCGAGTGGTCGGGTGGTCGGAATTTCGAGTCAAGCGACCCGAGTTCGATCCCCAGATGGCAGGCTAGTAACAACGGGTTTTTTAAAAACTTATGTACGAATTATATCGTAGGCTTGGACATAAAGACGTCGACGGGCTTACCACCTGTCACGTTGTCACGAAAATATCTTCAGGGGAAGGTGGGTCAAGGGGGCTTAATTGTCTAGACTAGACCTGTCTACCCCTGTATTGGGAAATGCATGAGGATATTTATTTATTTATATTTTACTTTATTATAACTCATTTTATCTATTTTATTATAATATTGCAATTCTACCAAGTGCTGCAAATAAGTTTCAATTTCTATTTAAGTTGGAGAGGATGAATAATAAACCTTTAACAAACTCTGACTTTAAACAAGATCTTGTCTTAATATGTGCAATATTTGCTAAGACGTCAAATTGCACACAAATGTGCATGATATCATAAGAAAGAATCAAGTGTTCAAACATTATAATTTTTATTTATATGGTGGTACACATAATATCCCGTCAATATGCAACATTTGACAGGCGACTGAGTAATATACAGTTGATAGAGAATGTCTTTACGCAGTTCGCCATTTTGCACATGTTTGTTAATTTTTATTTTCCATTTTGCAGCTAAAGTGTAAATAAATAAATATTTCATAATAAAGTTCAGCTGGCATTTACCATGCAAAACATTTATATACATATACATATATAGATATACATATATAGATATACATATATAGATAGCATTGCTCCGATCCCAATGTAAGATACAAAAGCACTTGAGGTTTCGGAATCGGAAACAACGAAGGCACCCCAAACATCCAGACCCGAGAAAATGTAGAAAAAGTGGTTTTTCTATAATGACCCGACCGGGAATCGAACCCGGAACCTCGAGATGGCGACTTCTTGAAAACCGGTGTTTACGCCACTCGTCCACGAAGGTCGTCAAACACTAACGCTATTATTATAAAGTAAACTAGGCATACCTCAATTATATGTGGATTATATAATGCCACCAACTCACTGTCAAGTACACGTTAGCGAATAAATCATCTATTTGCTCGGGTGTTGTTACTCATCTTTGAAAATTGCAGCATGATATCATTATTTGGAATCCTAGGTCCAGTATGCTCAGTGTGATCCAGTATGATCTGAGATGCAGTTAAATTTTTCAATTCGTTATGTATGCTTGTAGTTGTTTGCAAAATAATTTAAAATAAATCTTTATATTCAGTATTTTTAATTTCTATGATTTTTTTAAATAAACAGAATTATCTTAGTTCAGTATAAATAAAAGTATTTTTTTTCATTCACATCACATACAATCAGAAAATGAACAGAGTTCACTTTTGGGTCACATTTGACAGTTTCTACTTTTATTACTATAACCTAAATATTTTCGTTTTTATTTAGGATACATGAGGAGATTTACTGAAATATAAATTACTAGTATAACAATTAATTACTTATTTCATAATAACGCAACAATTTGCATTGCTTTACACGCATTACGTACGTACTTTATTTATAAAATTAGGAGATAAAAGGTATTCCACAAGGACCTCTTTTAGGACCCCATTTATTAACAGATCATTTGCAAAGCAATGAAACATTTCTGTTACCACCGTCTTTCACAATAAAACTGGAGTTGATTTCAATGGTTACGTCGTCATAATGCTCGACACAAACGAAGGGCTCGATTTCTTTACGAGCCAAAACCGAACGCGATTTACGATCACCGCCTTGTATTAGTCACGATTGAGCGCTCTCAATCACCAATTATTCCGATTATTTATTGACGTGCGGAATCGATCGGGCGTATTATCGATTGTTAATTCGATTACGGCTACAACAGCGTGATTTCTCACGAGATGTACGGGGAATGTGTTTGGATGATATAAAAATAACGGGAAGAGTTTATATTTATTTATTTTATGTTGTGTATAAGTATTTTAGGCTGTTTTCAAACACTGCGCGTATCGCTTCACAGTTCGCATGTTTTATCTGTATACTTTATTTTTATGTAAAATTGCTTATTTGATTTTTATACTATAATTATTGATTCTGTATGGTATTAATACAAACATATCATAAATTTTACGGCAGCAATGGATGATTATTTCATGTATATTCCACAAAATATTGTAATAAAATTATTTATTTTATGCAAAGATATTTTCTAGGCTGTTGATGTTTTTTATAAAACCCATGGCTCAGCAGACAAACGCACCTCCCACTCAATCACGCAGTAGACCATGCTATTATATAGCCGAAACAGTGCATGAATTTCTGGGAGATAATATGGTGCACCATTTTAAATCCTATAGGCTTTCCGCAACTTGCTTTTATAGTGTCAGACAATACAATATTATTGTTTTTACTACATTATAAATTAAAGTCACGAAAGCCGAGTGGTTGGGTGGTCGGAATTTCGAGTCAAGAGACCCGAGTTCGATCCCCAGATGGCAGGCTAGTACCAATGGGTTTTTCAAACCCTTACGTTCGAATTATATCGTAGTCATGGACTTAAAGACGGAGACGGGCTTACCACCTGTCACGTTGTCACGAAAATATCTTCGGTGGAAGGTGGGTCGAAGGGACTAAATTGTCTAGACTAGACCTCTGTCTACTCCTGTATTGAGAATTGCATGATGATATTTATTTATTATAAATTACGTTATTTGTAATAACTTTAATTAGTCTATAGTAATATAACTCACACATTGTTATAACTAATGACGCACGTGGTATCTATATGGAGCCATTCATAACGGTCTTAGTGGGGAATGTTTCACAGCTTGATTATTCCATTAACGTATGGATTGTATGTCATCGGGGCATCAACGTAGTGTGACATGGATTGTTTCGTTATTGTCTTCAAGTTAGAGGGAAGTGTATGAATGGATGACGTCAAAAGATGTCCACTTCAAAATACCGATCGACCGGACGTAGTGTACCAAAGGAAATGAAACTAATGAAGGTGAACACGATTTAGAAATTATATATTTAAATAATATATTCGGGGTTCCCTAAACCGATATATTTGTGAATCTCACACATTAGCAGACCATGTGATTCAGAAATTTATCAACATTCTGAAAAATCTGCAATTAATAAAAGCAAAAAGACATTATTGACTGTAATCCTACAATTTCTGATGGAATGAAATACCGATGAGAATTATAAAAGAATATTTAGACATAAGCAAAGTCACTAATGCCTTAAGTCCGTCCCAACAATAATTATTTAAACATTATCAAAGAGATTGAGAGCCTAATTAATTTCAATGTCACGGTGCACGTAGCACGTGCGTGACATAGGAGGGTCGTTAGTTCATTTCTGTTTGGAGGAGGGTGATTCCCTCTTACTTAGTAGTTAGCGCATTATGTACGCAGCTGGAACTTACTGCATTATTGATTTGACGAATTACTGACCCTGGTGGAGCAATTAAGTCATTAATCATTTCCACTTTAAGGTTTTAGTTCTAGTTGATAAAGGTTTTGGAGCAATATTCTTTTAGAAAATTATTATGGCACTTACGACTTCACTAAAGAATGACCACTATTTTAAAATATATATTTATTGAGGATTAATTTATAACTTGAAAATAGGTGTTATTTTGTTGATAATTTATAAATAGGTAATTTTAATTATTAATTTTGTATTCAATTTCGTATTCACGTTGTCCCGAAAATATCTTCGGTGGAAGGTGGGTCGAAGGGACTTAAATGTCTAGACTAGATCTCTGTCTACCCCTGTATTGGGAATTGCGTGAAGATATTTTATATTTAATTTTAAAATAAAAATAAATAAATATCTTCACGCAATTCCCAATACAGGGGTAGACAGAGGTCAAGTCTAGACAATTAAGTCCCTTTGACCCAACTTCCACCGAAGATATTTTCGGGACAACGTGACAGGTGGTGAGCCCGTCGCCGCCTTTAGGTCCAAGCCAACGATGAAATTCGTACATAAGTTTTTGAAAAACTCATTGGTACTGCCACATGGGGATCGAACTCGGGTCTCTCGACTCGAAATTCCGACCACCCAACAACTCGGCTATCGTATTAATAATTATAATTAATTAATTAATGTTTAATTTTGTATTAATTAATTAATTATAATTATAAATTTTTAATTTGTATTAATTTTAATTGTACCATATTTAAAATCGTATGGAAACAATACGGCGCGAAAGTTAACAATAAATGGATCGAGATTTGACGAGATAAGATAACTAAAGAACACAAAGTACATTGGTTAAAAAGGAGAGTATGTCTGTAACCATCGTTTGAGGTTGTTTGAAGATGACGCATGAGCTAGTCGTCATCATACACGTCCCATCCAAAATCCGCTGCTGAACATAGGCCTCCCAAAAAGATTGACGATTGACGCATAGAACGCCTCTCTGCCATCAGCATCATACATGAGCTAATGCCACGAGAGATCAAGACAACCGTAAGCTTGTAATACCATAATCATATAAAAAGTAAATACAGTGTGGTAACGGATACCGTGTGGTAACGGTGTAAGAATATTGCCTCTACCTTTCTTCCCGTGGATGTCGTAAGAGGCGACTAAGGGAAACAGCCATGAATATCCATATAGCAACCGATAGATGGCGGAATAACCATCTCTAAAAGTATCAAACCAAAATAATCAGACCGATAATGGGCAGCAGCGTCTGAGGTGCGAGTGGTCTGCCACTGCGATCGTTAATCCTCTTGCAATCCGTATCCGGCGTAATCCGGCGATTATGGTAAGTCCTCCCTATGGGAGAGACCATGATCGCCATAATTTCCATAATAGAGGCTCCTTTAGTAGGCCGTTTTATATGTATGTTATGTCATATAAAAGGCAGGTTAAAATCGATACAATCTCGAGTATGAACCTGAGCGTAAGTGAACTACACGCGTGGTTATCGCAGCCATCGGTCCGCATGGTCGGCGCTACAGGTGGAGATAGTTGTGGGCTCGACTCGTTTGCTCAAGTGAGCGAAATAAAAAGGCCTACGTGGTCTAGACTGAAAAAAAAAGGACGTTGAAACTCTTAGCTAGAAGATTAGAGGCACTTTTATATAACTTTATCGTTCGTTTATTTTTATTTTTTATCATGCTATAAATCAAAACCTGTAACATTTTAAAACATATTACATCTCTACTACTGAAGATACGATGATACATCATTTTCCGACAAGTATCCCATATACATAGAATTCAGATCTTGAAATGTTTCTATGCTAGATTTCAATCAAATCCATTCAACCATTTCATCCAAAAGAAATGCAAGCACAAAATTACATGAAACAGAAATATATTCTGCTCGTGCTTAGTAATACTTTAAAAATCAAAATAATTATTTGCAAACATAAAATAACATACAATACAGCAAACATACAATAACATAAAAAATATATCTTCACGCCATTCGCAATACCGTGACAGGTCGAGAGTCCGTCGCCGTCTATATGTCAAAGCTAACATAAATCGAGCATAAGTTTTTGAAGAGAAAAAAACCCATTGGTACGAGCCCTGGGAATCGAACTTCGGGTCTCTAGACTCGAATTCAACCACTCGTCTATCGTGACTTACAAAATCTTTAGTGAACCCGTTCGTAAAGATGTTATATATTATATAACATAATCTACTGAGTAACTTTCAGTCTGGGTTTCGTCCTGGCCACAGCACCACAACTGCACTACTTAAAATCACTGATGATATTCGTGAGGGTATGGAGAAGAAGAAAGTTACAGTTATGGTGCTTGTGGACTTTTCGAATGCTTTTAACACAGTCGACCATGATATCCTTCTTGCAATTTTTTCTAACTTTAAATTCGCTTCCACGGTATTGGAGTGGTTATCTTCTTATCTTCGCGGACGTCAGCAATCGGTCTATATGGGACAAAAGACCTCTCAATGGGCGGGACTAGGTTGTGGCGTTCCGCAAGGCGGTATACTTTCTCCCATTATCTTCTCAATTTTTATAAATTTTATCACTTCTAATATTAATTGTTCGTACCATCTGTATGCAGACGACCTGCAGATTTACGTACAGTCTGATATTGAAGAACTCCACGAAGCAATTAATAAATTAAATGACTGTCTGAAAGCAGTATCAGACTGGTCCTTACGCTTTGGAGTATCTGTGAATGCAACAAAATGCCAATCTTTGCTGGTTGGTAGTACTAAAATGCTAGCTAAAGTCGATGTTGGAAACCTACCCTTCATACGTTATAACGATGCAGTGATTCCATTTTCGGGCTCTGTTAAAAATCTTGGGCTACATATCGATAACACCTTGAACTGGGGAAAACACATAAACATGAAGTTAGCCGTAAAGTAACCGCCACGCTACGAGTGCTCTATCGTCTCAAAAATCTTCTTCCATGGGAAACTAAGCTTATGCTTGTCCAGACGCTCATTTTACCAATCATTGATTATGCAGATGTGTGCTACTGTGATTTGAACAAAGATCTTCTAAACAAGCTAGAGCGCCTTGTTAATAATTGTATAAGATATATTTTCAACCTTCGTAAGTATGACCATATTTCACAATACCGTTCTCGTCTTAAATGGCTTACTATTCAACAAAGGCGAAACTCTAGAATTCTGCTTGTTCTTTTCTCAATCATAAATGATACTACTTACCCTTCGTATCTTAAGGATAAATTTCAGTTTCAATGCTCAATTCATGATCGGTGCCTGCGGTCTTCATCTAATTACAAGATGAGTATCCCGCAACACTTTACCAATTTTGTTGGTCACTCCTTTACCATTCAGGCTACACTGCTCTGGAATTCTTTGCCCGAAGACATCAGAAAAGTTACCAATAAGTCGATATTTAAAAGACTTGTACGTGAACACCTTTTAACTGTCAGTTAAATTAGTGATTGGTCATTACAGTCATAATAATGTTTTTAAGTTTTATATATGTATGTATGTATATATATATATATATATATATATATATATATATATATATATATATATATATATATATATATATATATGTATATATATTATATTTATTATTTGTATTAGTATTTTATATTGCATCTTTATTTTCGTTAGGTCCTATATTGATTTTCTTTTTCTGTAACCCAGTTTAAAGCACCTTAACAATATTTCTCCACGCCTCGGGTTGACTGGCAGAGAATGCCTAATGGCATTAAGTCCGCCCTTTGTATAACTTTCTTTGTGAGGTTTGCAATATAGTGTAAATAAATAAATAAATTATAACAATATCAAGCATATACACAAAAATCAGACGATGGCACGGACACCGGACCCCTACGGCCCAGTCCAATTACGGCGTTTCATAAAGGCGGCGCTTTATAACGCCGACAGTGGCATCGCGCCCCCACAATCACGGCCCGTCGACTGTTGTCACACGCAACTCTATTTGGAGACTTACGTTAAAGTTTATTCGGTTGTCTTGAGTGTAGCGTTCGACTTAAGATTTTTTTTTTATTATTGCGATAATAATCCTTCATTTAATTATATTTTTGGGGGCCACGAAGGTACATGATGGGATTTTCCCTGGATTTTCAGTCATTTATCGAACAAAAATAAATGACTGAATCTTTAATTAATCTCCTACTAGGTACCTAACTCAACACGAGATACTTAGTTTACTGCTTTCATTTATTTTATTGACTTATACGATACTTATGTATTATTATGAGGTGTTATTTTTAGGTTATTGTTAGGTATTATTTTATTGTAGAACAGTACTTACGTAGCAGACTTGATTTCATTTCATTCACAGTCATATATGATTTAATGCATTTTTAGCATATTTTACCAAGAAAACCATCCTGGGCTTTTGATATATAATAAAACCTCACAAAACTTTCAAATATTACTTCCATTTTCAAATTAAGTCGCTAATAACCTACAATACGTACCAGCAATAATTAAACAAACCACCTATACTTTAATTATTTATTAAAATTGGAACGCACCCTTTTGGACAGTATGGAATTTAGAGCACAACTTCTTGCTATGTCAAGGACAAAACGATAACACGCGCCTAGGGGATAATACATAATTAGATACTAGAAACCTGCAGACTAGGCGGTTTAATCTTTAGCGTCTTTTGATATGGAGAAATCAAGCTCTATTTTATTCTCCGCAGTAATTTAAGGCTTATTCTATGTCACGAATATTGAGATTTCGTGCAAACATGGCTCAATGATCCTTGAGGCGTGAATTCAGTCTGTCTCTATGTTATCAACGTTTTCCTTTTCTTCCTTTACCATTTACATTTAAAAAAAAATAAGGCCCTTTCCACTTACCATCACTGAGTTGAGGATGGTGTTCCAACACCCCCGCAACATTTTGTGTACTAACATAACTTATCTGCTCATAGTCAGTAGCTGAAGCAGTGCTTATGTCGCTTCTAATGAATGGATTTGAGTTTGTAAATATAAGCTTAGCAAGTGACCAACGGTGTTTTGTTAGTAGTTAAATTAAGAATGTATTTAATAACAATCATAAATACATACAAAGATGGGGACAATATCTCATACATTCCTCTGATGCCAAAGTAAGTACCTAAAGCACAAGTGTCATGCAACCAAAAACAACGAAGGTACCATAAGCACAAGAAAAAGAGACACGATAGCCGAGTGATTGAGTGGTCAGAATTTCGAGTCAAAAGACCCAAGTTCGATCCGTAGGTGGCAGGCTGGTACCAATGGGTTTTTCAAAAACTTACGTACGAATCATATCGTAGTCTTGGACATAAAGACGGCGACCGGCTTACCACCAGTCACGTTGTGCCGAAAATATCTTCAGTGGAAGGTGGGTCGAAGGTATTTAATTGTCTAGACTAGACCTCTGTCTACCATTATATTGCTAATTGCGTGAAGATATATTATTTGTTTTTATTTTACCATAAGCAAGAACCTGAGAAAATGTAGAAAAATCCCGGTGAGTACGCCACTCACCCACTGGGGTCATCAAAGCAGGATTACAAAGCAGAAAGCATGCGATCATATACTCTAATAAAAGAGTTTATAAAACCATTAACAAAGTCACAGAGCTTCGTGGTCCTGACATGATTAATGAAACGTTCCGTTAAAAGCCATCGCCGCTGACACAACAGGAGCAAATCGCACTTTAGCTCCATTTGTTACATTTACAATGACGTGAACTGTGAGTGTGCGGTAGGGTGACCTTTGCTTCTAATTTTCAAGGCTTATTCTCGTTCCAGATTATGGTTTGTTTGGTATTTTTAAACTCTACAGCCGGGACAAGTACCAAATTCTATTCCAAAGGATTTTAGACTTCTACCATCCTTAGAAGTCACGATAGCCGAGTGTTTGGGACGGAGTTCGTGTCAAGAGACCTGAGTTCGATCCACCAGAGGATAGGCTCGTACCAATGGGTTTTTATAAAAACTTATCTACGATTTATACGATTGGCTTGTACATAAAGATGGCGTCAGCCTCACCACCTGTCATGTTGTCACAAAAATGACTTTTGTGAAAGGTGAGTCGAAAGAAAATATTTGCATAGACCTCTATCTATAAAGTCACGATAGCCGAGTGGTTGGGTGGTCGGAATTTCGAGTCAATAGACCCGAGTTCGATCCCCAGTTGGTAGGCTCGTACCAATGGGTTTTTCAAAAACTTACGTACGAATCATATCGTAGTCTTGGACATAAAGACGGCGACGGGCTCACCACCTGTCACGTTGTCCCGAAAATATCTTCGGTGGAAGGTGAGTCGAAGGGACTTGATTGTCTAGACTCGACCTCTGTCTACCCCTGTATTGGGAATTGCGTGAAGATATATTATATTTTTTATTTATTTATTTCTATCTAAGCAATAAATCTACTGAGAATGTAGTGATGATATTTTTTGTCTACCATCCTTCACCGAGTTAAATATTCACACCAGCGAGTTTTTGGCTAATGTCGGTGACGTTGCTCACGTGACGTTAACCTACTGGATTTTAATCCTATGTAAAACTGACAGTTTTTGGACCAATATTAGCCATATGGTTAGGGTGTTAGCACACCAACGCCCCGTTACTTTTCGTAAGTTTTATAAGATGCTGTTAAGGGAAAACCCTTGTAAATCGCAATGGCTGTCGTTAGTTGGCGGTACTATAATTTTTCTACAAAAATTTATTATTTTTCTAGAAAATTATTGTATATGTCTTAAAAAATTTAAGTTGTGGCAGTTTTGTCAATAAAATTATGACTTGGAGAAGCTACATTAGCAGACTTTTACTTGAGATTTGGGGAACAAATTTTTAACAGTAGTAGAGCCACGCATCAGCTTTTGTTGTTGCATGAATGGGCCGGCTCGACCGGGGTAGTACCACGACCTCACAGATTACCGGCGTAAAGTAGAAGTCTAACAAACTTCTGCGTTTCGTCTGGTGAGTGCAGGTAACCGGTGACCCACACACCCCCCTCCCCCAATTCTGAGGGAGTGAGGCACTCTAAGGGAGGCAACGCATCTGCTATGCCTCTGGTATTGCGGGTGTTCATGGGCGGCGGTAATCACTTACCATCACGTGAGCCGAACCCGAATTCGATCCCCTGGTGGCCGCCGCGTACCAATAGATTTAAAAAAAAACTTATCTACGATTATATCTTTGGCGAAAGTAAAGAGGGCGACGGGCTACCCACCTGTTCCGAAAATAAAATGTCTTCGGTGGAAGGTGAGTAAGAGGTACTTAATTGTTTGGACTAGACTTCAGTCTACCCCTCTATTGGGAAAGTGCGTGAGGATACTTACAAAATTCATAATTTCTGATCAGAGCTGCAGCTCATGTCAGGTTTATGTACTCTAGTTGTGACCTAAAGATACAACGAGAAAAACTTTTGTAATGAGAAATGCATAGCTTCTTAGTGCTCTGAAACTGTGCCATAACTGTAACGTCGGAGCTAGACTAATCGTAATACTATTGATAGTATTGTTATGATCATCACTACGTCTCAAGGGAAAATAACCCAAAATAATAATAACGCCTGTAAAAGTTCATTGCCATACAGTCCTCTGTCGTAAAGTAATTTTGCCTTAAGAAACATCACCCACTAGCTAGACTAGACTAGCTGCCACCGTTGCTTTGCCCGCCGTTTAATCGGAATCATAATATTATTCTGAAATAAAGTAGCCTAAGTTACTCCTTATAACATCAGCCATCTGCCAGAGAAAGTGCCGTTCAAATCCGTCAGCCGTTTCAGAGGTAAGTCGGGACAAGCAGACAGACAGACAAAAATTGTAAAAAAATGTTATTATAGTGTTATATATACCGTATATATATTTCCGTATTTTTGTATATATATTCGTATACATATAGTAAAAAACGGTTGTTTCAATATTACAAACAGACACTCCAATTTTATTTATGTGTATAGATTGTTATGGCAATTAATATATATAGAATAGATAGGAAAATATCATATAAAAGGTAATAATTATATTTCTACAAATTCATAGTCTTTATAAACACTTGTATTCTTAAATAAATTCCGTTCAAAAAATATACTGAATATAAGACAAAAGGCCACACAATCCTTTTTTGGAAATTCAATACTTTTACAAATGAAATAAAAGTTGTGCCATTGAAAATTACATTAAAAATTAAACTTCGTATCAAAATGTAGAACATAAAATAAGTCAACGGTCTAATATAAAAAAAATCTAGCAACTCTTCGAAAGTAAAGATGTATGAAAACCATAACAAACACATTGCAACGATTTAACGACTAACTCACGATGCCTGGCACTTTGTAACGTCGTAAACTAGAAAAAGTTGTAATATTACGACACTAATAAGTTACACAATCGAGAAATGACAAAAGTGGCGCGTCATATTGTACAATACAATAGTATAAGGAAACATGAACAAACTGTTTTAAGTGTGTAAACTTTTTATTTAAACCTATCTTCCGTAGTCACGATAGCAGATGGTAGGCTCATACCAAAAGGTACCTAACAACCCGTCACGTTGTCTCAAAAAATGTCTTCGATGGAAGGTGGTCCTATGGAATGGCGTGAAGATATCTAGCTTCTGCCCTGCTTGAACTCGGAACTATGAATTTCGCAGTAAAAATAAATATAAAGCACTTTCACTTTCGCCCATTTCGGATTCTCAATGCGACAAATCAAATTTAGAATACGCAAATCAAATTTCAACTAGTGCATATTTCTGCGATTTAATGATAGAAAAATCTAGAACTATTAACTGAAACGCGATACGAGGTATTTCGTACTCCAGTACCATTTTATTAAACAGTTTAAATACATTAAAATAATGGTAACAATGGTACTCAACCTGTGGTTGAATACCACAAACGCAAAAAATACTAACAAATACAAGTACCATATATAAAAATTTTAAGGTGTCGCCAGTTATGAGGTTCCAGGTAACAAAAATAGGACTATACTGTACTAATCTTTATGTATTGTCTCAGGTCTGGGTATTTTTGGTGTCTTCGTTGACTTTGATTCCATAACACAAATACTTTAGCTACTTACTTTGGAATCGGAGCAATGTTTGTGATGTTGCCGCTTTTATTTTTTAATGACCTTAATTTTAATAAAGCGTGGCCGGGTGTAAAGTTTTAAAGTTTTAAATCTGAACTAGTTTTTCATATAAATAAATTAATAAAAATAAAACAATAAGCATAATGATTACGACAATTCTCTCGTGATATATTTTTTAAATTAATTAACACACTAATTTCTAAAACTTCTTGTATTTACGCGAACGCTACATCAGTCATCGTTATGGTTTTCTTTTTTTTTATAATAATAATATCCATAATGCATGCACTGTACAAGACAACGAAATCGCAAGTTGCCCCCAATTCAAGGTTCCCCTATTGCAACATCAAAAAACCATACCACCAAACACACCACCCCAAAGAAGCGTACTAAATCTTCAGACGAAGGACCCAATTAAAATGTATTTAAAAGCTGATCCCGTTTGCAACGCGTTTCATATTCATAAACCGCGCGTTACTAACGAGGTAAGAACAGAGGAGAAGGAAACGTTAGCGCCCCCCATTTGCATTACATTAACAATTCGCAAAGCAGAGCATACGTCAGAATGCATTAAAGATTCAAGTTCGAGACGATGTAATTGGAACGGACATGTTTTGACTCGACGATGTAAAAAATAGGAAGATACAAAAGTCCGTGTGAATGACGATGAGGATTATATCGTCGATTGTCTGCGGGAACAATGGGAACGGTGTCAGGCTTTGACGCGACTTGACGTGACGTGACGTGACGTACAATAACAAAATGTTATCCGTCTTCGGACGTCGATGCGATTGTATAAAATCATACAAATTCGCTAAAATTGTTTTGTTAAAACATAAAGAGTAATGGTTTTTTATACGTAACTCGAATATTCTACCCTGAACGCAATGAGATAATACACTTAGCGCGTATTACGAAGCACTTTTTGTAAATCATGTTAATTTTAGAAATTAACATTTATAAATTTACAATAAAAAAATCAACCATGATGATCTCCGGCTTGGACGAGAGGCTTACACGCCGGTATTCAAGGTGTCGCCAGCACTGAGGTCCCGGGTTCAATTCCTGGTCGTGAAAACGTAGAAAACACTTTTTCTACATTTTCTCGTATCTGGGTGTTTGTGGTACCTACGTTGTTGCTGATTCTATAATACAAGCTTAAGCTGTTTTGTTAAATGTACACGTATGTGCGTACTAACAACGTACTTGTAAAAACTAAATTAAAAAAAAATCTAAAAGGCCTTCAGATTGTTATCACAATATACACAAAAAACAATAAAACATAATATTAGTTTTCATTCATCAGTATTATTAGCGATTCCATCTTCCGCACTACGGCGTCATTTGTATTTCTCTTTATGTATCACTTAAAGAGGATGAACGGGGGTACGTATGAAGTAGATCTTAAAGAATTCTTAAGTTGGATACCATTGGATAATATTTGCAAATGTTGACACCCATTAGGAAGGGCGTAGCCGAAAGTTTCTTTTTAACGCGTAACGTGAAACCGAACGACATGTATTTTCTAAACACAGATAAAACGAAATATAAGAATTTAATATTCATTGTAAACAATACATTATTAAATTTGTTTATTTTGTCATCTAGTTTATAATTATTGTTTTTTTTTGTTAAACAATGTTTTCATATGACTAAAAAGTTTTTAACAAATCTTTTACGTGGCATATTATTAACAAAATTATGAGTTTTAATTTGACTTCATAGTTATCATATCTGTAAAGTTAAGTTGCCCATCCTGTTATAGATTTTTAAACTTGGTAATTGCAATCAAAATAAGTACTTTTGGGGACAAAATTCCTTAAACTGTAAAATAACGCCGTTTAATATACATATTATAATACAAACCGGTTTACTGTATCATACACTACTTATTCCCTTCCCTTCCCGAGAGTCCCTTCGACCCACCTTCCACCGGGCACGGCAACGTCCCAACGGGCCTGTCGCCGTCTTTTGAAAAACCCATTGGTAGGAGTCACCTGGGGATCGAACTCGGGTCTATTGACTTGAAATTCCGACGAACCAAACCACTCGGCTATCGTGACTTCAAATAGTTGTAAATATGTCTCACGAAAGTTTAAACGCTTTATACGAATACATATTAAACATAAATATAAATATTTAAGGATTACAGGAGGCTTTGCACAGACCTCTCTCAGATAGTTCTCATCAAACAAATAATCCAAAACTAAATCGTAAAAGACGTAGATAGAAAATTTCTGGTCTCAGGAACCAGTGTAACAATAAAAGAAAGCATATAAATCACAAAGTATCTTCAGCGCGGTCCACGGATTCTACACAATGGGAACAGCGACTACAGATCAAATTTTTCTACAATCACGATGCTCGTATCAAAGGCGCTAGACAAATTTATGACCCGTATCGCCACATTCGAACTATTATTAGTTCATAAATCATGCAAATTGAATAACTGCGGTTCCAGTGCTGCTCCTTGCGAATTTTCCGAGTATATGTATATAAACAAAGCTAAGGATAAAATAAAGAACAAAAAATTACTTAAATCATAACAGCATAACGGCCGCTACACAAATAGCGGTCTAATCAATCGCTATTAATGATGAGATCGCCATATTTATCGTCATAGTCTCGAAATCACCTATCGAAATTTATTTTAAATTGTGTATATTCTGTGTTAGTGAGCAATAAAGAGTATTCACAGTAACACGATAGCCGAGTGGTAGGGTGGTCGAAATTTCGAGCCGAGAACCCGAGTTCGATCCCCAAGTGGCAGGCTCGTACCATTGGTTTTTTAGAAACTTATGTACGAATTATATCATTGGCTTGGACATAAAGACGGCGACGGGCTTACCACCTGTTACGTTGTCCGAAAATATCTTCGGTGGGAGGTGGATCGAAACGACTTAATTGTCTAGACCTCTGCCTACCCCTATATTCGGAATGGCGTGAAGAATTTTTTTCACAGTAACACGTTAAAACGAAAGTCAATAGAAATAAACGTAACGAAACTCATTGAATACATAATAACCATAGCGAATAGTAAAAGTAACCATTACATTAATAAATTAGTAACGCAGTTCATGCGTTGAAAATTATTATTATTTTATATTTATACTCGTAGTTCTAAATACAAAGAGAAAGCAATTTCACCATTTGCTATTAGGTGTCGTAATAATTTTCACGTCATTTGTATGTCATACATAGAGTCTTAATAGTCGAGTGGTTGAGTGATCGGAATTTGATTCAAGGAAACCGAGTTCTATCCGCAGGTGATAGGCTCGTAGCAATGACTTTTTAAAACGTGTGTACGATTTATATCGTTGGCTCACCTCCTCTTACGCTTTCCAAAAAGAATATCTTCGTTGAAAGTTGGGTCAAAAGGACTTAATTGTCTGGATCTCTGTCTAGTTATGTTAAATACGCAATTTTATTTTTAACAAATTATTTTATTTTAAAAATAGAAAACTGTTTAAGTTTAAAAAGTAACATTAAATCAAATCCAATCATTTATTCATTAAGATATGTTTCACATTTCATCCATCGATAAATTTTTTACCACCGTTTCGTAATGTAGTTTCCCTGTACTTAATACTTTCTACACCATCACTGGACAATTTTGGAGAGAGAAGGATATTTTTTTAAACTGGCTTATACACAAATTTAATTTAAGAATTCTGTGACTAGAATTTTAAGTATATTCCTATCTGTATTACAGCTTCAGTTATTCGCAATAATTAAAATTAAAGTACAACGAAATCTGTTTAAAAAGACATAGGGAAGTTGTCTTCACTTTGGCACCGGATCAATTTCTATTCAATAGCTTCCTATAGCACAAAACAAAAGCAAATCGAAAACGAATCTAGACAGAGTCGAAGAACCCTCAATTGCTGCAGAAATAAATAAAATACAACACGACACGAACAGATCGGACGTGCCCAAGGAGTTAACAAAAGAAGCGGCGGACGAAATACAACAAAGGCGAGTGGCTCTGACAGATGTCTATCGAGGCGATATTGTGGAGGATTTTACACGAAAACTGGAATAATCGTCGTGAGACCGCGCTTCCGTGTCGCGGAACTGGTTTTAGTTGAAAATAAAAATGTTAGATGTAACAATAACAGAAATATTGGAAAAGTGGGTTTCTTTAATCTTGATACCTTGAAATTTAGACTGCGAAAAATAGCATACTTATTACATTGTTCATCGAAATTCATTCAACATACGACTAACGATGACATAAGAACAAAAATAAAGCAGCTCATAACCGGGATATACGGGGTAATTTAAGTCTTTTCTAGCGTGTACCAGAGCTTAGTTAGGACAACGTGAACGGTTATGAGCTTATCGTTGCCTTAGTGTCTAAACTATTGCTAGAAATCGTGCAAAGTTCGAAAAACTCTTACACATATCGTTTGAACTAGCAACTTTTGATTCAATTTCAGATCATCCAACCATTACCCTGGCGTGACTCTACGGTCAGTACAGATATTTACAAATCAAATCAAATACACCTGCGGTTGGAAGAATTAAAATCAAATTATTCATTGACATAACCATGTAATATCTTATTTATAGTTTTATCTCTACCCCAAGTTCGATCTCTAGGAGGTAGGCTCGTACCAAATAAGCATTTTTTTCCAAAACTTATGTACGATTTGTATGGTTGGCTTGGGTGTAAAGACGGTGACAGTCTCACAACATCTCACGATGTCCCAAATTAAGCTCCGGTAAAATGTCGGAAGGATGAACCGATTGTTATTGACTAGACCTCTGGCTACCCTTGTATCAGGAAATGCGCGAATATGTATCTTACTTATCCTCAAGTATTCCTCTATTGCTCCACCACACACACTTGCGCCTCAAAAATCTCCAGATCATTATCACAAATTGTCTTATCGATCGAGTCTTATAAAAAAATCGTCATCCCTATAATAAGCGCTTGTTCCACAATGGAAAATTTTTTAGCAACGGATAAATTCGTAGAAAAAAAATATGTTTTATTAAACATTAATAAAATCTTTCCTAATCCTATAAACATACTTTAACATTGCAAACCATAATCTCGCAAAGGGTTAAACATAATAACCATTAACAAAATGAAATTTCTGAAGCATTAAAATATTACATGAACATTTCGTCCTTAGATATTGTTGTTATGGTACAAGACGTTGAACTGGGGAATCATGGGGCACAACCCTTCCGTCACTTTGACAATGTGTAAATCCTTCACGATGTGAACTGACGACCCGTCACTCAGACGCGTTGACGCCAAACTTTGCCCGTGATGGCCAATGAATGGATTGCAAATTGAAAAAGTAACTGCAACGGAATGGCGTGATTGCGATCTCACGACGTATCAAATTTCATAGTAAAGAAAATATCTAATTTAAAAGCTAACCACCTTGTTTTTCTTCTGTAATGTAATTCAGTAGTAGTTCACAACTTAATACAATTTAATACTTAATACACAAATGCCGTAAAAGTTCACGCCTAGATATACACGTAGGTCTCTCGCAGGGAGAGTTTGCTATAAAAACTACACTAACTTTACTTTTCGAAATAAGTAACGTATATTACATCCATCGATTGTAATATTTAAATCTATCACCATTTCGTAATGAGGTTTCACTAACGATCGCAGTACCGGACACATTGCACCTTAGACTCTGTCGATCTTCTCGTGTTTGCTTAATTTTGCCCGGGCATTTTCAAATATTCTTTCTTCTTCGTCGTTATCTCATGGCAGAGGTTCGTGACCACTACTGGTAGCTCTATTTAATAAAGCACTCCAGGCTGCTCTGATTTGCACCTAGTGAAGTGCAGACTGGGTGCTGTAGTATACTGCCTCCAGCTGAGATCGAGCCAGCGAGTTGGAGCACTGTCTCTATTCCTTGTTCCCTCCCCGCGGCCCACCAGTATCAATCCAGGTTGTGCGGGTCATGTCTCATTACATGACCACAAAATATTGATTTTCTAAAATTTACTAAAAATGATGATGAAGTTTAGGATTATATTAAATTACTATAACAATATCAAGATTAATTATATTAAATTATGAAATTAAAACGTGAAAAAAGTCTTTTAAATTGCCGTAACTAAACTATTGCATCTGAATAAATATTTTAGACTTTTCACCCTCGTGATCGCCACTCTTCATAAAAAAATTGAGTTCTAGTGGTTTTGTATTTAGAAAGCAAACATTAAAAAACATCTTAAGAATTTCCGGAAAGCAAGTCAAGAAATAGATTTCAGAAATTACTTCCTATAACAAAACTGTTGAGATGCTAATATCAAGGCTGTACCATTCAAAACTTTAAAGTTATACGTAAAGTGTCTAAATTCAAACTGACGAGAACAATAAAGAAAATTATAAGCACCAGTAAATCACGAAAGTACACTTGGGGCGGATTAATTCAATTGTTCCCTTAGACGAAGAAAAATATGTTGCGGATATAATAAATATTTGAGTAGAGACCATATTATATTTACGCAAGTCTGACGTGTTTTTTTTTTTCGTGTTTAGAATTTTTCAACAATGTATAGAAATCCAGTGTATCTTTTCGGATTTAAGTAAGGTCAACCACGATGCTATAAAACAGACTCGTAATTTGTACATGAATAATTTATTCATGCATTTATGATTTTTATTTGAGAGTAAGTATTCCTTAGATTGATTTATAATTTTGATATTACATATTTTTAGTACATTTTTACTTTTACGTTTTGCTGGCTCTAATAGCTAGCTAATCTAATAATAGCTAATCTTATAGCTCCCGCTATATTATAGCAACGAATTTTGATATCTTTACTATAATGAAAGGTAATCTGCTGAGCAATTGAGATTGTTAAATGAGCTACAGATGCAACTCTCCAATAAATAAACTTTTACTACTTCCTTTCACCCTCTAACGCTCATGAAATAAGGTACCTTAGCACGTGTGGTTGGAACATTCGATTAACAAAAACACCCTTTGCTCACATACAAGCAAAACCCTTTGCGCGCTTCGGGCGAAAAGGATCGCATCCATTGACGCATGAAGGATTTTAACACAGATCGGGCTATTGTTCAGAGACGTTTTTTACTTGTTTATTCATATTGCCTTGGAACAGTGCTTTGAACTAACTTTAAAATATTTACTAAAAGACTAAATTTATAAATAAATGTAATTTTTTTCATTTTATATATGAACAAATTAATTCTAAACATTAACTGAGTCGGTTGCATTTTTAAAAATTTGTGTGTAAAATTTATGTAGTAACGACATTAAACTAATTAGCCTTAAAATTTTTCATCACAAAATGAAAAATTCTCGGGACATCATTAAATCCAATTAAGAGGAAAATAGTACCGGATACGTGTTTATAATAGCAAATTAACGGTTATTTTTTAGTAGAGACCATATTATATTTACGCAAGTCTGACGTGTTTTTTTTTTTCGTGTTTAGAATTTTTCAACAATGTATAGAAATCCAGTGAATCTTTTCGGATTTGAGTAAGGTCAACCACGATGCTATAAAACAGACTCGTAATTTGTACATGAATAATTTATTCATGCATTTATGATTTTCCTTTCACCCTCTAATGCTCATGAAATAAGGTACCTTAGCACGTGTGGTTGGAAGATTCGATTAACAAAAACACCCTTTGCTCACATACAAGCAAAACCCTTTGCGCGCTTCGGGCGAAAAGGATCGCATCCATTGACGCATGAAGGATTTTAACACAGATCGGGCTATTGCTCAGAGACGTTTTTTTACTTGTTTATTCATATTGCCTTGGAACAGTGCTTTGAACTAACTTTAAAATATTTACTAAAAGACTAAATTTATAAATAAATGTAATTTTTTTCATTTTATATATGAACAAATTAATTCTAAACATTAACTGAGTCGGTTGCATTTTTTAAAATTTGTGTGTAAAATTTATGTAGTAACGACATTAAACTAATTAGCCTTAAAATTTTTCATCACAAAATGAAAAATTCTCGGGACATCATTAAATCCAATTAAGAGGAAAATAGTACCGGATACGTGTTTATAATAGCAAATTAACGGTTATTTTTTTAGTAGAGAAGGTATGTTAAAGACGGCAACGGTCCCGTTGTCCCAAAAATATCTTCGGTGGAAGGTGGGTCGAAGGGACTTAATTGTCTAGACTAGACCTGTGTCTACCCTTGTTTTGAGAATGGCGTGACGATATTTACGATATTTAACGTGACGATATTTAATTATAGACAAATTTTTATACAATGTTATTACGTTTTAATACAACAAAAACTTAACGCTTATATACTTACTTATTTAATCTAATAGAATGCCTTCATCTAGATATGAACGTCTCAACCCAACTAAATCTAAATCCCCTAGATCGATGAGGTGCCGAGGCATCTAATTTCCGCGATGTATGGCTATACAATTATTGTATTGCTCGATGTATGGCAACAAAACAAGAATAACTAAGACAGAGTTATGGGAAGCTCTTCTTTCGTATTTAAACCCCTAAATGTTTCCCTGCCATTGAATACATGCTGTCAAACAATCCGGATTGTATTCGTCCGATACAAATATGTACTCAAATGAGGCACCGCTGTACGCGAAACTCGTATACTCGTTATTTGACAAAAGGCGATAGCGAAAGACACGAGAACCGGTCCGCGTATGATAATCCCGTTTTTAGAATGCGAAATTGGATTAGAGCGTGACATAAACAAGACAAGATGCTTTGAATGCCGCCTCGAGATGTATTTGATCGTACTGACGGTGAGTATAACGCGGTAACTGGCTACATTTTAAGCGTTATATACTTATAATTATGCATCAAAGTACACTCAAATCGCTCAAGCTGTAAAAAATTCTACGCTATAGTGAAGATTGTCAATAACACATGGAAACGAGGCTGTGGTTCTCGTCAGGACCAAGATTTTCAGCAATAAAGGAATGGATTTAGAAAATATACATTACATACATATATGACGAACTTCGTAGAGCGGTGTACACGCCAGTTTTCAAGCTGTCGCTAGCTCTGACGTTCCGAGTTCGATTCTCTGTCTGTGATATTTTCGAACCAACAATGTCACGACAGCCGAATGGCGTTCGTTCCCCAGGTGCAGGCTCGTACCAATGGGTATTTCAAATACTTACGTACGAATTATATCGTTGCCTTGGACATGAAGACAGCGACGGGCTCAGCATCTGTCACGTTGTCCAGAAAATATCTTCGGAGGAAGGTGAGTCAAAGGGACTTAATTGTCTAGACTAGACCTGTGTCTACCCTTGTTTTGAGAATGGCGTGACGATATTTACGATATTTAACGTGACGATATTTAATTATAGACAAATTTTTGTACAATGTTATTACGTTTTAATACAACAAAAACTTAACGCTTATATACTTACTTATTTAATCTAATAGAATGCCTTCATCTAGATATGAACGTCTCAACCCAACTAAATCTAAATCCCCTAGATCGATGAGGTGCCGAGGCATCTAATTTCCGCGATGTATGGCTATACAATTATTGTATTGCTCGATGTATGGCAACAAAACAAGAATAACTAAGACAGAGTTATGGGAAGCTCTTCTTTCGTATTTAAACCCCTAAATGTTTCCCTGCCATTGAATACATGCTGTCAAACAATCCGGATTGTATTCGTCCGATACAAATATGTACTCAAATGAGGCACCGCTGTACGCGAAACTCGTATACTCGTTATTTGACAAAAGGCGATAGCGAAAGACACGAGAACCGGTCCGCGTATGATAATCCCGTTTTTAGAATGCGAAATTGGATTAGAGCGTGACATAAACAAGACAAGATGCTTTGAATGCCGCCTCGAGATGTATTTGATCGTACTGACGGTGAGTATAACGCGGTAACTGGCTACATTTTAAGCGTTATATACTTATAATTATGCATCAAAGTACACTCAAATCGCTCAAGCTGTAAAAAATTCTACGCTATAGTGAAGATTGTCAATAACACATGGAAACGAGGCTGTGGTTCTCGTCAGGACCAAGATTTTCAGCAATAAAGGAATGGATTTAGAAAATATACATTACATACATATATGACGAACTTCGTAGAGCGGTGTACACGCCAGTTTTCAAGCTGTCGCTAGCTCTGACGTTCCGAGTTCGATTCTCTGTCTGTGATATTTTCGAACCAACAATGTCACGACAGCCGAATGGCGTTCGTTCCCCAGGTGCAGGCTCGTACCAATGGGTATTTCAAATACTTACGTACGAATTATATCGTTGCCTTGGACATGAAGACAGCGACGGGCTCAGCATCTGTCACGTTGTCCAGAAAATATCTTCGGAGGAAGGTGAGTCAAAGGGACTTAATTGTCTAGACTGGACCTATGTCTACCCCTGTATTGGGTATTGTGTGTTGATATTATTTATTCATTTAAATAAAATAAATATAATTTAAATAAAATAAATATTGTATGTTGATATTATTTATTTATTTAATTTAATTAAAACCTTTACCGAAATTTTGGTGTATGTAACCCGTAAAATTTTTTTTGATAGTATACGTTCTTTTTAAAATTTAGCCAGTTACAGGGTTTTCCAAGTAAAAAGCAGTAACGCGGCAAGTTTGCGACAAACGACAAACATTGCAGTGCGCACGGCGTGGCGACCGGCCATCTGAATCATAAATGCGGACAAGTAATGTGCATGCATCACATTTACGCTCCTTACTCGTTATAAGACAGGGTTGCCATACTCAAAAATAATGCAGGATAGTTAAATTTAGAAGTAACTTTATTCATTACTAACGTGGGAGTTTTTAAGACTGACACATTGTATCGTAACAGAGTGAAAAAAATCTGTCAAATATGAGCAACGTATGTGATGTTGTCCCCTATCTATGTATTTATTTATTTATTTTATTTAATTAAAACCTTACCGAAATTTTGGTGTATGTAACCCGTAAAATTTTTTTTGATAGTATACGTTCTTTTTAAAATTTAGCCAGTTACAGGTTTTTCTAAGTAAAAAGCAGTAACGCGGCAAGTTTGCGACAAACGACAAACATTGCAGTGCGCACGGCGTGGCGACCGGCCATCTGAATCATAAATGCGGACAAGTAATGTGCATGCATCACATTTACGCTCCTTACTCGTTATAAGACAGGGTTGCCATACTCAAAAATAATGCAGGATAGTTAAATTTAGAAGTAACTTTATTCATTACTAACGTGGGAGTTTTTAAGACTGACACATTGTATCGTAACAGAGTGAAAAAAATCTGTCAAATATGAGCAACGTATGTGATGTTGTCCCTATCTATGTATTTATTTTATTTTATTTAATTTAATTAAAACCTTTACCGAAATTTTGGTGTATGTAACCCGTAAAATTTTTTTGATAGTATACGTTCTTTTTAAAAATTTAGCCAGTTACAGGGTTTTCCAAGTAAAAGCAGTAACGCGGCAAGTTTGCGACAAACGACAAACATTGCAGTGCGCACGGCGTGGCGACCGGCCATCTGAATCATAAATGCGGACAAGTAATGTCCATGCATCACATTACATACATATATGACGAACTTCGTAGAGCGGTGTACACGCCAGTTTTCAAGCTGTCGCTAGCTCTGACGTTCCGAGTTCGATTCTCTGTCTGTGATATTTTCGAACCAACAATGTCACGACAGCCGAATGGCTGGTGGCTTCCCCAGGTGCAGGCTCGTACCAATGGGTATTTCAAATACTTACGTACGAATTATATCGTTGCCTTGGACATGAAGACAGCGACGGGCTCAGCATCTGTCACGTTGTCCCAAAAATATATTAGGTGGAAGGTGGGTCGAAACGACTTAATTGTCTAGACCTCAGTCTACCACCGTATTGGGAATGGCGTGATGATATTTATTTAATTTTATTTTAACGGAGCAAAAGAAAATTTCCATTTCATAAATATCACATGGTCACCCTGGCTTACACATGTCAACTATATGTCAACCCCGACAATTTTGCCGCCGTTCTGGTTTCTCAAGAGGCCAGTTACCACGTTTAATGCAGTTATGGAAGGCGTATGCATAACAACACTCTTATACACTGAGTCAACGCCCGCCGCTACCGACTTGATTTCGCGAAGTTGATATTATAAGCGAGATAATACGGTTACTGGGAAAGATTTGACAAACCTTATATATTACCTTACAAATGTTTATATGAAACCTCCGATAACCGCCGTGTGACGTACACACCGGCTTTCGGTGTCGCCAGCCCTGGTCTCGGGTTCGATTCCCGGTCGGGACTATGTTGGGTGATTGAGGTACCTTCGTCATTTCATTCACAAACCCAAGTGCTTAAGCTACTTTCTTTGGGAATAGAGCAATATATTTTATATAAAAAGTCTTCATTAAACAGAGGTATAGACTAATAATACCACCGAAAAATTTTTTGGGACAACGTGACAGGTGGTGAACCTGACGCAGGTCCAACACCTTTCACACTTTCGGCTAGCATGATTTCAATTATTATTTAGTTTTGATTCAACTGATTTTGAATAATTGGCATTAAACAAATTTTATTTCCTTTAGATTGACTAACAGTTACAAACATAAAAAAATGTCGCCATATATTTTTGATTTTACTTCAAAATTTCGCACAATTCGCCAGAGCTCCGATAGCCGTGATCGTCTAGTGGTTAGGACCCTACGTTGTGGCCGTAGTAACCCAGGTTCGAATCCTGGTCACGGCAGTGCACATACACTGTCGCGGCAGGTGTACTTTTGAAAATTTATTTACGTGAAAAATTAAAATGTACTTTTTATTATTTTTACCTCAGGTATCATAAATACTTTTAATTTAATTTTATAACCTTTTTATTTTTGTACTATTTATTCAAATATAATCATCACCACCATCATCATCATCATCATCATCATCATCATCATCATCATCATCATCATCATCATCATCATCATCATCATCATCATCATCATCATCATCATCATCATCATCATCATCATCATCATCATCATCATCATCATCATCATCATCATCATCATCATCATCATCATCATCATCATCATCATCATCATCATCATCATCATCATCATCATCATCATCATCATCATCATCATCATCATCATCATCATCATCATCATCATCATCATCATCATCATCATCATCATCATCATCATCATCATCATCATCATCATCATCATCATCATCATCATCATCATCATCATCATCATCATCATCATCATCATCATCATCATCATCATCATCATCATCATCATCATCATCATCATCATCATCATCATCATCATCATCATCATCATCATCATCATCATCATCATCATCATCATCATCATCATCATCATCATCATCATCATCATCATCATCATCATCATCATCATCATCATCATCATCATCATCATCATCATCATCATCATCATCATCATCATCATCATCATCATCATCATCATCATCATCATCATCATCATCATCATCATCATCATCATCATCATCATCATCATCATCATCATCATCATCATCATCATCATCATCATCATCATCATCATCATCATCATCATCATCATCATCATCATCATCATCATCATCATCATCATCATCATCATCATCATCATCATCATCATCATCATCATCATCATCATCATCATCATCATCATCATCATCATCATCATCATCATCATCATCATCATCATCATCATCATCATCATCATCATCATCATCATCATCATCATCATCATCATCATCATCATCATCATCATCATCATCATCATCATCATCATCATCATCATCATAGTGTCTGTTCTCCGCCAAAAGGAGCCAGTTCACCTTGGCTCCTAAATTTCAGAATGTATCTCTGGAATACACCGACCGCCTCCAGTTACTAGGAGTCGAAATCACGTCAAACCTTAACTTTGGGCGGTTCATTGAGTCTAAGGCTAAACCCGCTGCAAGGAGATTGGGAGTTCTTGCAAAAGTGCGGCGTTACTTTACTCCGGGACAACTTCTGACCCTATATAAAGCTCAGGTCCGGTCGTCTGTAGAGTACTGCTGCCACATATGGGCTGGAGCTCCTAAATATCAACTGGCAGCCTTGGACTCGGTGGAGAGACGGGCCAAGCGGCTAATCGGTGATCCTGACTTGGTTACTACCAATTTGTCCAGTCTCGAACACAGACGTCGGCTGGCCAGTCTCTCGGTGTTCTACAGGTTACATTTTGGAGAGTGTGCGAAGGAATTACATGAGTTAATTCCCCCTTCCCCTTTCCATCATCGGACAACAAGACGCACGGCGGGTCTCCATCCTTTTGTTGTGGATATACCCTGCATTCGGACGAAGCGTTTTGCTTCGTCGTTCATAATGCGTACCGGCAAAGGACTGGAATAATTTGCCTGCATCAGTCTTTCCGTCTGATTACAATGTGGGTGTCTTCAAGAGAAGAGTGAATAGGCTTTTTCTAAGCTAGTGTGCCTACCAACAAAAACTACATCGCCACTTACCATCAGGTGGGATTGTAGTTAAACGCTAGCTTATAATTTAAAAAAAAAAGCTTTGGAGGAGGCATTTGCTCAACTATGGTTCCATTCCATTATACTGTCGTAAAAAAAGTCATACTAGATAGTTGTATATTCTATAAAAGTCTCCTAAAAATACGCATACAACAAATACTCGTATAACAGATTTTCAGTACCAACGGCGCAAAAATCTGAGAAGTTACGGTAGCCGAGTGATCGGATGGTCGGAATTTGAGTCAAGAGACTCGAGTTTTATCCTCAGGTGACAGACTCGAACTAATGTTTTTTTTTTTTCAAAAAACTTATGTATGAGTTATATTGTTGGCTTGGACGTTAAGACGGCGCCGGACTCACCACCAGTCACGTTGTCCCAAAAATATATTAGGTGGAAGGTGGGTCGAAACGACTTAATTGTCTAGACCTCAGTCTACCACCGTATTGGGAATGGCGTGATGATATTTATTTAATTTTATTTTAACGGAGCAAAAGAAAATTTCCATTTCATAAATATCACATGGTCACCCTGGCTTACACATGTCAACTATATGTCAACCCCGACAATTTTGCCGCCGTTCTGGTTTCTCAAGAGGCCAGTTACCACGTTTAATGCAGTAATGGAAGGCGTATGCATAACAACACTCTTATACACTGAGTCAACGCCCGCCGCTACTGACTTGATTTCGCGAAGTTGATATTATAAGCGAGATAATACGGTTACTGGGAAAGATTTGACAAACCTTATATATTACCTTACAAATGTTTATATGAAACCTCCGATAACCGCCGTGTGACGTACACACCGGCTTTCGGTGTCGCCAGCCCTGAGGTCTCGGGTTCGATTCCCGGTCGGGACTATGTTGGGTGATTGAGGTACCTTCGTCATTTTCATTCACAAACCCAAGTGCTTAAGCTACTTTCTTTGGGAATAGAGCAATATATTTTATATAAAAAGTCTTCATTAAACAGAGGTATAGACTAATAATACCACCGAAAAATTTTTTGGGACAACGTGACAGGTGGTGAACCTGACGCAGGTCCAACACCTTTCACACTTTCGGCTAGCATGATTTCAATTATTATTTAGTTTTGATTCAACTGATTTTGAATAATTGGCATTAAACAAATTTTATTTCCTTTAGATTGACTAACAGTTACAAACATAAAAAAATGTCGCCATATATTTTTGATTCTACTTCAAAATTTCGCACAATTAGCCAGAGCTCCGATAGCCGTGATCGTCTAGTGGTTAGGACCCTACGTTGTGGCCGTAGTAACCCAGGTTCGAATCCTGGTCACGGCAGTGCACATACACTGTCGCGGCGGAGTGTACTTTTTGAAAATTTATTTACGTGAAAAATTAAAATGTACTTTTTTATTATTTTTACCTCAGGTATCATAAATACTTTTAATTTAATTTTATAACCTTTTTTATTTTGTACTATTTATTCAAATATAATCATCACCACCATCATCATCATCATCATCATCATATATAATTAATACCTAAATAAAATAACAATTTTAAAAAGATTAGGAATTAAAAACGTTTTGCTTTAAAAAATAGTATTTTCTTCAGCAACAGAGCACTCTCGTTCCAATCAGGAAAATTATTTGAAGTAAGGCCTTCCGTTTGTTGAAATAAGCATATAGATGGCGTTGTAAACAGTACATAATTCATCCAACTACAACATAGTTTTAAAAGAACTCGGAAGAGGGCGCTGTAAAGTAATAAAACTCTTAGTTCAATTTGACAACGCTAGATGGCATGCTAGATTTGATTTTTTTTTGAAGATAATAAGTATACAACAAAAATTTTACGTCAAAAAATACAAAACATAGTCATAAATAGTAATCGCTGATTTTTTTATGTGAAAAATAAATATTTATTAAAAATAGTTCATCTATTTGGCGACAGATGGCGTAATAATAATCAGAATCATGAAAGTAAGCATGCAAACTTTGGCCGTGGTGGTAACAGACCTAGAATATGCCCTCTCCTTTCTTCCCGTGGGTGTCGTAAAACACTACTAATATTCTTCTAAACTACTAATATCCTTTAAAATGGGAATCACTTTCGACAGATATTGTTCCTTCTCGGAAATTATTAAATACAACACTATGTACTTGTATTGTTAATGAAATATTTTAATGCTTTGTATATTTCAATTTCAAAAACATACTTATATACAAAATTTATACTTAAACATACAATCTATAGTTATTAATAACACACGTAGCGAGCCCAGTTGGCGTAGTTTGTTGCCATGGAAATGAATATATACTTGAAAATCATCAACAACATTGTTATACGAGAATTATTTACAACAAATAGATAAATATTATGTAAACACCTCTGACTCGAGTACCAATATTCATGTTCATCACACGAACCTTAGCCCTCCTTTGCGGGATTCGAACCCGAAACCCAGAGATCCGAATGCAGGGTCACTACCAGAAAGGCTATCGGGTCGTCGATAAGTTATGATTAGTTATGAATAAAATTAGTGTTTTATTATAAACTTGGGAGATTAACATTTTATTTTCCATACAAAATTTTATACTAGACTATATTTAATATACAGTAAATATAAATTATGTACGTAGTAGTAGTATAGTAGTATGTACGTTTGCCATGGCTATCTAGATAAATAAGTTTATATATCTTGATCGGGAAAAAGAAAACTGCAAACGCCTCGTGGTTCATTCACGAATCAACGAAGCCCAGTCACAAATACTAGGAATAACACCACATAGACTAATTACTTAAGAAAACTGTATTTTTTGTCATAAAAAACATATAAATTTATTAGCATTAAGAGCACTGCTTTTAATTTAATTTTATAACCTTTTTATTTTGTACTATTTATTCAAATATAATCATCATCATCATCATATATAATTAATACCTAAATAAAATAACAATTTTAAAAGATTAGGAATTAAAACGTTTTGCTTTAAAAATAGTATTTTCTTCAGCAACAGAGCACTCTCGTTCCAATCAGGAAAATTATTTGAAGTAAGGCCTTCCGTTTGTTGAAATAAGCATATAGATGGCGTTGTAAACAGTACATAATTCATCCAACTACAACATAGTTTTAAAAGAACTCGGAAGAGGGCGCTGTAAAGTAATAAAACTCTTAGTTCAATTTGACAACGCTAGATGGCATGCTAGATTTGATTTTTTTTTGAAGATAATAAGTATACAACAAAAATTTTACGTCAAAAAATACAAAACATAGTCATAAATAGTAATCGCTGATTTTTTTATGTGAAAATAAATATTTATTAAAAATAGTTCATCTATTTGGCGACAGATGGCGTAATAATAATCAGAATCATGAAAGTAAGCATGCAAACTTTGGCCGTGGTGGTAACAGACCTAGAATATGCCCTCTCCTTTCTTCCCGTGGGTGTCGTAAAAGACTACTAATATTCTTCTAAACTACTAATATCCTTTAAAATGGGAATCACTTTCGACAGATATTGTTCCTTCTCGGAAATTATTAAATACAACACTATGTACTTGTATTGTTAATGAAATATTTTTAATGCTTTGTATATTTCAATTTCAAAAACATACTTATATACAAAATTTATACTTAAACATACAATCTATAGTTATTAATAACACACGTAGCGAGCCCAGTTGGCGTAGTTTGTTGCCATGGAAATGAATATATACTTGAAAATCATCAACAACATTGTTATACGAGAATTATTTACAACAAATAGATAAATATTATGTAAACACCTCTGACTCGAGTACCAATATTCATGTTCATCACACGAACCTTAGCCCTCCTTTGCGGGATTCGAACCCGAAACCCAGAGATCCGAATGCAGGGTCACTACCAGAAAGGCTATCGGGTCGTCGATAAGTTATGATTAGTTATGAATAAAATTAGTGTTTTATTATAAACTTGGGAGATTAACATTTTATTTTCCATACAAAATTTTATACTAGACTATATTTAATATACAGTAAATATAAATTATGTACGTAGTAGTAGTATAGTAGTATGTACGTATGCCATGGCTATCTAGATAAATAAGTTTATATATCTTGATCGGGAAAAAGAAAACTGCAAACGCCTCGTGGTTCATTCACGAATCAACGAAGCCCAGTCACAAATACTAGGAATAACACCACATAGACTAATTACTTAAGAAAACTGTATTTTTGTCATAAAAAACATAAAAACTTATAAATTTATTAGCATTAAGAGCACTGCTTTTAATTTTAAACTGTAGTGTTTTTTTCTTGTTTCCGTTTTGGCTAAAATATGTTTATTTTTATGTTATGTGTGCATTTATAAAATCTGTTAACTATCGATCGTCAAATAAGTACGGAGTCAGTCGCGCAATAAAGTGGCAAGCTGCAACACGTCTTTTTGATTCAAATAAATCCCGTGCAACACATTATACACCAATAGTTTATCTTATATACATTTTTAATGATATTCTGTGACGTTCATTTGATATAAGGCGAATGAAAAGCCGCACAGTAAATCGGATCGTAGGTAAATAATTCCATCGCATCGGAGCGGGTTCGAATAATCCGATCGAGGAATATCATTCGTTGTGAAAACGTAACAGTATTTATGGCTTCATGAAAATGTTGTTTAAGAATCTCGCTAGGCTATTTACGGAGCTTTGATATTTACGGAGTTTTCGCAGGCCGGTGAAGATAAGCTTCGAATCTCTTTTATGAAAAAAAAAAAAAAAAAACAAAATTTTTGTTGGAATTTTTCCTATGTTTCGGTGCGTGTATATTCGTTTATAAAAGAGGACAGTAAAATTTGTATCGTCATTTGAATGAAATTTTTAAAAGAGTTCCTAACCATACACATAGGGCAAAATGAACATTCACAAGATACCCCTAATTCAAGCTGGTATTCTGGGATGCCTTTGAATTTTAAATACGTTTAATTCAGCCCATTGGCGTAACAAAAAAAAAATCACCTTTTTACTGCGGTACAAAAGGCAATTGTATTTTCAATCGTGATTCGAATCCGGGACATACAAAGCGGCATCGCACTCGATACTGTTTAGCAGTCAACATACCAGGCAAAGTATATTAAATGCTTCATTATTTATTAAACCTCACTCTAGGTTTAAAGAAATAAGCAAGCAGAGATTAGAAAGAAAGTCTGTTGTTTTGTAATTCCTTCAAAGCGACCCTGTGTGTCTTAAAACAATAAGAACAGCCGAAACTTCAGACAAGACCCGGGGGACACCTGCTCACCGCAGCCCCCTTCAAAAAGTCATTTAAATAATTAGACATTTAAAAGAAAATTGGCTCTGAGTAGATCCAACAATGTACTAAAATAAGAAAAAAAAATGGAACATATTTGTAATTGTTTTGTAGCAGAAGTGGGTAAAACTTTTGCACCAAGTCTTTCAATCACCTTTTTACCTATTAAAAGTTAATCTTCAAGATTTAAATACATTAATAGTTTTTACGACCCACCTTCCAAGGAAGACATTTTTGGGATTTATGAAATATTATTTTATATTAAAAATAATATTTTTATAATAAAATCGGTAGCGTAATTTAAAACACTTCAGTGAGTTACGTAAAGAGATGTGTTCGGAAGAAAGCCGCGAAATGAGAAGCAGGTGTCCCGGGATACTGAAGTATTATGTCGGGATTTTATTATTATTCCGGGACGCTCTGAGGAAATTGCTAAACAACGGAGAGTTCCCCATTACTTGCACTAGTTCTTAATATTTACTCGGTTTGCCATATTTTTTAAAAAAAAATTATTTAAAGATTCACCATAGCCGAGTAGTTGGGTGATCAGGATTCGAGAGAAAGAGACCCAGTTCGATCCCCAGGAGGCAGACTCTTACCAATGGATTTTCAAAAACTTTAGTACGAATTACAAAAGAATTACGAATTAATTACGTCGGAATTACGAGTGGAGAGACCCGAGTTCGATCCCCAGGTGGCAGTACCAATGAGTTTTTCAAAAACTTATGTACGAATTTCATCGTTGGCTTGGACATAAAGGCGGCGACGGGCTCACCAACTGTCACGTTGTCCCGAAAATATCTTCGGTGGAAGTGGGTCTTAATTGTCTAGACTTGACCTCTGTCTACCCCTGTATTGGGAATTGCGTGAAGATATTTTTTTTTTAGTACGAATTATATCGTTGGATTGGAAGTAAAGACGGCAACGAGTTCACCACCTGTCACATAGTATCAAAAAAGCCTTCAGTGAAAGGTGGGTCGAAAGGACTTAATTGTCTAGATCTCTGTATACCCCTGTATTGGGAATGGCGTAAAGATATTTATAATTTATTAAGAACAGGATTTGTACTTATAACATCCGCCGTACCATACGTTTTTATCTCTGAGCCACCGCGTTAGACATCCACCAGTTTAAATTTCACATCTGTCTCTTCTTTCGCCTTTTAGGGACGAAATATTCCATTACAACGGATTAGTTATTTTTTAATGAAAATATTTGATACACAGATTTGATACATCAAGCATAAAACACCTAATTTCCACCCTTCTCAAATTAAACTTAGTTAAACCTTAATCTCTACTGTATGTTATTTATGTTGTCAAAGCTTTCTTTCTTTATATCTGATTTTAATTAAGGTACGCGGTTCCTTTTGCGGTTTATCAATACGAGCTTTTCCTTTTGAGCTTTTTTCTTATTAACTCACATTCACCATTTTGAGACATTCAGTAGACCCCAATGACCTACTTTTCACCGTATCGTATTTGAGACAGGGTGACATGTGAAGAGCCTGTCGCTGTCTTAATTTAACAACACATTTGTTTCTTCACGCATTCTCCCGAGACTGGAGTAGACAGAGGTACAGACGATTAAATTGTTTCGACCCACCTTTTAACGAAGCCTATTTGGGACATGACAGGCGGTGAGCCTAATGAGCTTAAATATACTTACAAAGCCTTTTTTGAATATAATTATATGGTCTAAAACATACAAAAAAATATCTTCACGCCATTCCCAATACAGGGGTAGACAGAGGTCTCAACAATCAAATCTTTTCGATCCACCTTCCAGCGAAGATATTTTTGGGACGGCGTGACAGGTGAGCCCGTCGCCGACTTTATGTCCAAGCCAACAATATTAATCGTACATAGATTTTTGAAAAAAACCATTGGTACGAGTCTGCCACCAGCGAATAGAGCTCGGGTCTTTTGACTCGAATTCCAATTTCACAACCACTAGGCTATCGTGACTTAACAAATATATACATATATACATAACGGCTTTTAGAAATCCACTGCAAGACATTGACCTTTAGGATAAGGGAGAGTTTGCCGTAATCGTCACGATTGTCAGGCGATTGGCGTTCGCAGTACACCTCACACCTCCGACGCTGCTGACCGTCATCCGTCATCAGTTAAAAAAGGCCACAGCGAATAGTGTTCGGGTTAATCTAGAAATTAACAACAATAACTTAAGACCTTATTTTATTACTTATTTTCACGCACAGTCCTAAATGGGGTAGCCAGAGGGAACAGATCGCGAAGTGTCAAGATTCTTTCACACCACTTTAGCTTCTGTCAAATTCATTTTTTTTTTCATACACGTACGTCTAAGTATCCGAGTACTCTTTGACCATCTCCTCTTCGAACTATTTACTCACAAAACCATTGAAGCAACTTCAATTAATTAAAGTACAATTCCACGTTATTTTTTTCTGTACGAGAGATAAATAAATACCTTTATTTCTGCGGAAAGAAAAACGAAACGCATTTCGTACGCAAAATTTAATGCATAATTGAGTCAGTTACCCCGGTTTTACAGGTATTCATTGAATAAATATCTAATAGAGGCCGAACGAGAATCCTTTTGGAGAATCCTTTTACCCTATTTAAAATTTCGCGATGCTTTTCGATTTGCAAACCAATTGCCTGGACTATCAGCGATATTAAATTCCTTATTATACAATGATAAGGAAGGTCTAGCGACTCTAGCGACCTGGAGGCACTGCCATTAAAGCTAAGGGTTGTGGGCTCGAATCTCGCCAGGGGCAAACATTTATGCGATCTATACCATAGATAATCGATAAAAATAAAATAAATATCTTCGCGCCATTTCCTATACAGGGGCAGAGAGAAATCTAGACAATCTTTTCAAACCATCTTCCAACGAAGACATTTCTTTGGGAAAACGTGACAGGAGGTTAGTAGAGTAATATATAATCGTATAAAAGTTTGAAAAAACATTGGTACGAGCCTGTCACTTGGGTTTGATCGAACTCGGGTGTCTTAACTCGATAAATTCCGATATTTCAAGGTAAAATTGTTTATTTACCGCTAAATTCAAAGCTATTACATGCTTACAAAGACACTGCACATCCGTTAGTAAACTTACTTATTGAATAAACGAGTTGACCCTGTGAATCCGTCGCGCTCGCACACCGGTCAACCTGGATGCAGCTCGACTCGGCACTAACTCTTGCAACTTAGTGCCTAATTCCAGTAATGCGAGAGTTGCTAATTCACCGCGTAATTAGTTTACGCCCGTTGCAGTTGTAAAATATTCACCTCGGTTTGCTTTGCTTACATGCAGTTTTGTCTGGTAACGTATAACAAGAGAAAAATACATTTCTTTGTATTTCCTCTATAATATTATTGGAATAATTTCTTTGCTAATTTATAGGTGCAACAGTCTACCACTACGTTTATTCTCATTGGTGTTTTAAAAAGCGAGGGAAATAATGCCATATATATTTTCAACTCCGGAGCCACCATAGTGGAGTGGATGGGAGATCGAAATTCGAGACAAAAGACCCAAGTTCTATCCTCAGGTGGTGATCTCGTACAGGGTCTTCAAAACTTATAAACGTTTTACATTGTTTGCTTGGTCATAAAGACGTCCCAAAAAATGGGGAATAGCGTGACGATATTTTTTTTCCACTCCGCTGAAGTCTATGTATAGCAGAGAAAGATTTGAAGACTGAACTTCGTACGTTTTAACGGGTGCATGTCTATAAATACAAAAAGTATCGTATACGGGATCATCGTTAAAACTGTACTTTAGCGGTGCATGCCGTTGCATCCAAAGACCTCATTAAAGTGACGGGACGTCTGCCGGGGTGACACATATATGTACCTACCTTGCTATTTCCTGTATTGACGGAGAACAATTTAATTTTAAAACAATAACAATTTGTCACCTTAGCAAATGTTTGGATTGTAAAGATGTTGCGTTAAAATTGTTCTGTACAATCCCTCATGCAAAAATAAATGACTGTTGTAAGAAAAGAAGAGAACCACCTGAACTGAACTCTACTGAATGCACCACCACCACAAAATGTTTGTATTAAAAAAGAGGGTGCAGCCATTAATAGCCACAGTAAGTTAATAAAATAATACAGTAACGTCAAGAACAGATAAAATAATATCTATGTAATGTCACGATAGCCGAGTGGTTAGGTGATCGGAATTCGAGTCAACAGACCCGAGTTCGATCCTCAGGTGTTAGGCTTATACCAATACGTTTCTTCAAACACTTATGCACCAATTATATAGTAGGCTTGGACATAAAGACGGCGACAGGCTCATCACCTGTCACGTTGTGAAAAAAGTATTCGTTGGTAGGTTGATCAAAAGAACTTAATTGTCTAGACTTCTGTCAACCCCAGTATTGGGCACAGTGTGAAGATATTTTTTTAAATAGTTGCTATTTTTAGTGTCAGATAAAGAATTTGAAATTCAATTTCAATGTAATTGGGTATATTTTTTTTAATCACTCATAAATGTTACTTCTCAAAATAAAATTTTTCGAAACTCTATTAGTTTAGAAGAATTTGGATATATTTAGAATTCCGAAAAAAGACTGCTAAAGACTAAAAATGACAATACGCGTCTTTAGATCTAAGTTAAAAATAATTGAAATACCCTCGTAGTAATAATGTTTTATTTTCAGCAGAACCTGAGTAACCGAAATAGCCGTGAGGATCAGCACGTTGAAGTGGCAATGGGCCGGCCACATATCTCGTAGAACTGACAACCGTCGGGGAAGAAAGTTTCTCGAGTGGCAACCTCGTACAGGCAAATGCAGTGTTGGACGACCCCCCACGAGATGGAGCGACGACTTGCAAAATATTGCGGGAAGTCGATGGATGCAGGTAGCTGAGGACCGTTCACTGTGGAAAGTTTTAGGGGAGGCCTATGTTCAGCAGTGGACTCCTGATAGGCTGTAAAAAGAAGAAGAATAATAATGTTTTATTTTAAACTTAGCCGTCTGGTATCGTTAAATAATATGCTCGACGTAGACGACCAAATAGCCGAGTTGGTAGTGACCCTGCCTTCGAAGCTCAGGGTTGCGGCTTCGAATCCCGCGTGGCGCAAACTTTTCTGAATGAATATGTACGTTTCTACTCGAGTCATTGACGTTTATATGAACATGGATATTTATGTTTGTAAATATATATGTTGTTAGTATATTGTATCGTTGGTATTAAGATGGCAATAGACTCACCAACTGTCACGTTGTCCCAAAAAACTTCCGTCGAACGTGGATCGAAGATACCTCAATGTCCCAAATGTACCCAGTATGAAAATTTGTATGAAGATAAAAAAATAACATTTATTTACTGCATAGTAGCGTATCGCTCTAGCATTACGAGTGCAAGCGAGATGAAGCATCTTCGTAGTCAATTAGGGCTGCAACAAGCCGGTAAGTAGACATTAAGCCGCTCCAATTAAGCAAAGCTACATTGAGGCTGGCTCGAACACCAGTACGCGGGATATTGTAACGGGCTCGTATGAATTGTGCGCCTTTGTGAGTGGCTCAACTTTATTGAGAAATAATTAACAATACACATTTTAATTAATAATTTATCCACATTGTCACAATTTGACGACCCTCGTGATCGAGTGGCGTGGACGCCAGTTTTCAACGTGTCGAGAGGTCTGAGGTCGGGCTTCGATTGCCATATGGGTCAATGTATAAAACCACTTTTTTATATTGTTTCGGGTCTGGCTGTATGTGGTACATTGGGATCAGAGCAATGTTTTTTTTTATTTATAGAAGAGGGAGGCAAACGAGCAGGTGGCTCACGTGATGGTAAGTGATTACCGCCGCCCATGAACACCCGCAATACTAGGGGCTTAGCAGATGCGTTGCCTCCCTTAGAGTGCCCCTCTCCCCCAGAATTAGGGGAATGGGGTGTGTGGGCCACCGGTTACCTGCACTCACCAGACGAAACGCAGAAGTTTGTTCGACTTCTACTTCACGCCGGTATTGTGAGGTCGTGGTACTTCCTCGGTCGAGCCGGCTCATTCATGCATCAAAAAAAGCTGATGCGTGGCTCTACCACTGATAGCTGTTATGAGATAGTTAAAAAAAATTACGATTACTATGACGACGATAGGCGACCTGTTACGTTGTTAAATAAGCTTCGGTGAAAGGTCTATCCCAGAATAAGAAAAACTGCGTGAACATATATAAAAGTACATACTAATCAAGCAAATAGAACAGTTTCTATACTGCTATTAAGAGACTAGGCTTCTAGGCAGAGTTTGTGACGCTGATTAAATGGATGAAAAAGCGTTTGTTTCCTTACGAGATCATTTACATGCTGAATATTACTTTACTTACTATCCCGTACATACTTTTCATACCGAAAAAGTTGGCTATTCTCTAGAATCCACGATGTTTAAAATGTAAACGCATTCTTTTGCAATTTGATTACTTGATTTCAATCCAATATTCAGCTTTTGTAACTTACAAGGCATCGGATTGGCGATTGGAAAAGACAGTCTCCGCCAGTCAAATCCCAAAGTAGCTCTAGTTCGATAAGCGCGAAAAAAATATAAGTGCGAAGTAACTGAATTTCTGACGAGTGAAGAACCAAGTATGTCATTATTTATTTAATAAAAAAATATGTAAAAATGTCGGAGCTTCATTTTAGATCGCAATGCAGATTGAGATACTCTATATTAGGTGGAACTTAAGATAAAATCTTAATTAAATTTCAGCTTCATAAACATTTTGTGATAATATTAATGGTTGATTCAATCACAGTGTCTCCATATCCAAAGAATTTGGGTTTTAACAAGTTCTACTTATCTCACAATCCTCTAAGGGGTAGCAAGAAAGAATATACATACTTACTAATAATCGTACACGTACAGACTTACTAAAATTTATATCTACACTGACTCAGTATTGCACATTAGTTTTACAACTAGTACTAACAAACATACCAATTATGTAACTCGGTGAGCAAACACAAATAATCTGAATATTTCCAGTACCTGAAACAAATAAATTAGATTAATATTATTTGCACGATCAAGACTATACTAAATCTTTTTTACTAGAATTAACTGCAATTATTTAAATAGAATAATACAGACGAATTCAACATTACTAAAAGTGTAATGAACTGGGCCAGAGCGACGAGCTAGCAAAAATTACACTGAATTTCGAAATTTAATGTAAAAAACCTTTGACACGATAGCCGAGTGGATGGGTGGTCGGAATTTCGAGTCGAGAGACCCGAGTTCGATCCCCGAATGGCAGGCTCGTACCAATGGGTTTTTCAAAAACATATGTCTGATCATATCGTTGGCTTGGACATAAAACCGGCGACGGGCTCACCACCTAACACGTTGTCCCAAAATATCTTCGGTGGAAGGTGGGTCGATGGACTTAATTGTCTAGGCTAGACTTCTGTAATGGCGTATATGTAAGTATATATGTAAGTACTTAAAAAAAAAGGTTTACATATATAGTTTCTCAGTTTCTTTGCTGAATATAGACTTGTTGAACCATCTGCATGTATTGACTTGCAACACATCAATCTTCTATATACGGTTTCGAATGTTACAGTACCTGAGTGATATTTTGGAATTCTAAGAAGTTAATATTGATGAAAGAAGAAAATATTGCAAACAGTTAATGACAAACTAATGCTATTTTCTCAAATTTTGTAACATGATGTGTTATACAGAATTCAAGTCACGATAGCCAAGTGGTTGGGTGGTCGGAATTCGAGTCAAGAGACTCGACTTGGATCCTAACTTATATACGTATTATATCGAAGGCTTGGATATAAATACGGCGGCGGCCTTGCCACTATTGCCCTGCATAAGGCATTGCGTGATGTTTTTTTTAAAAAAATCAAAAAAAAAATTGATTGATAGATAGATGATACATAGATAAACCAAAATCAAGTTCAAATTGTAATAGACATTATGAGAGACGTTTTTGACTTTATTTATTTATATATCAATATATAATTAGTATTTACGTAAATTATACCTTGATATGGCCTAAATACTTACTAAATGAAAAATAAAGATATAATATAGTGACACGGACGGGATTTGAATCTAAAACCTTCGCTACATCGTGCTAGTTTCATTTCTCACAAATGTCGACAATGCGCCTTAAAAGTTATGTTGAATTAGACCTATATACTATTATGTAGAATACAATCATACACCCTCTCTCAAGCTCCATCCAAAAGTAACGCTACTGAAATAACTTATAATAAACTTTATAAAATACATACATACATACTGAAATAACTTATAAAATACATTTTAGGTCATTAATATTTGCCGTATATATATAAGCTGTATAGTTTTTACCATATACTTAACTACATATGAATAAATAGACGTCGGCTTGCTTGAAAAATGAAATCGGATTTGTTAAATTTTGTCTATACACAATCTCTATCATGTGGAACACAATGAAATGATGTGCAAGTAATTAAATTCACTTTCCCTACCTCACACTTCTACCAAAAGTATTTCATACAAGCACACCACTAACAACTTATAAGTAAAAATCACAAACATTTGAAACAGATTGAGTAAGCCCTTTTTAAAACACCAAATCTTTCTCCAAAACACCCGAGACCCTATCCATCAAACTGAGCTATCCATCTCGATATTTTTCTATCCCGTAGTGTGCACAATACATCACTGAATCCGGTTACTTGAATTAAACTGACTAGTTAAATGCCAGACAGACCAACGATACATTCTCATATATATAAATACAGCCAGTACAGGGTATACAATACAGTATCAGGTGTATTAAACTGAAACCACGTTGTACAGTGTGTTTTTTACGAAACATCCGCAATTCAAATAAAAATAATTTACCACGTATAGACAGGAGGATCACTTGAGAACGGCTCGAACGATTGAGCCGACTTTTTTGTATTCATTCGTAATTTTCAAGACAAGGTTTATGTGAAAGTTTTTTTGTTGTAAAAGTCACAGGTCGACAGAGGATCCAAAGTTTTATAAAACAAACCTTTGTATGACAGACAACTTTCAATGCTGGACAAAATCCACTGGAAAAGTTGGAAGAATCGAAAGTACGTACGTTTTTTGTCTCTAATAGACATGTGATTTAGAAATACGTTTTTACATTTTATTTTTTTACTCATTCGTATTTTCCAGACTTCCGTTTACCGAATTCTTCTTCTGATACATATCCTAGAGACACTGCCCACCCGTCATTGCGTAACAGTACTTTGGGTTCCAATTTTTAGAGATAGTGTATGCTGATATCTTTTAAAAAATACATTAAGATATTCAAAAGAACTTGAATACTCTTTGTCGCCTTTTACGATTCGCAAAGAACAAAAGAGGTGGTATTTTTCACCTTGATTTAATGGTGTTTTTCAACAATTAAAGAACAGAATTCCATCTACTATAAATATGAATGAATATAGTCACGATAGCTGAGTGGTTCGGTGGTCGGAATTCGGTCAAAAGACCCGAGTTTGATCCCAAGGCTAATACCAATGGGTCTTTTCAAAAACTTATGTACAAATTATATCGTTAGCTTGGATATTAGGACGGCGACGAGCTCACCACCTGTCACGTAGTCCCAAAAACATCAGACTATAAAATAGTTAAGTTAATGAGACACAATTATACCACTGTAACATCTTCACACAATGTACCCTATTTATGGCAAATAAAGAATTTGAATTTACATTCGGAGGAAGGAGAGAGTAAGAGTCGAAACCACTTAATTGACTAGGCCCCTGTTTTGAGAATGGCGTGATGATATTTGTTTGTTGTAATTCCATCGAAATACAAGGTAAAAATAATAGGGCAGTGTACCGCTACCGTCAATCCAATCCGGAAATTCATCGAGCTAACTCCCGCCGAGGTCTCACAGCAATCTAGCGATTGATGGCCCAGCTGCACGGCTCCCTCTCCTGGATTGTAGGATTTCTCAGTTGGGATTTGAGCTGGCTAACACTTTATGTTGCAATGTTTTTTTTTTCATTATCGTTTTATGTTGAAGATTTATCACACATAATTGTTTCTGTTATTATAGTTGGTAAACGAGGTAACCTTGTTACCTCGTATACACGTTAATGTCTTGAAAAATACTCTAACTGAAATAATATAAATACATACAAAGATAGGGACAACGTCACATACATTGCTCTGATCCTAAAGTAAGCAGCTTAAGCACTTGTGTTAAGCAGAAACAACGTAGGTACCCCAAACACCCATAACCGAGAAAATGTAGAAAGAGTGTTTTCTATATTGACCCGACCGGGAATCGAAGTCGGGATCTCGAGAGCTGGCCCTAAAATGATAATCGGTATATACCCCACTCGTCCACAGAGGTGGCCAATACCGATAGCCATATCACATTTAAGCATTTCATTAAAAAACATAGTTGTCTATTTATAAATATATGAATAAACATAAATGTCTTTACACCATTCCAAATACATGGGTAGACAGAGTCTCCTTTTTATCATTAACTAAAAAAGACAATTGTAAAGAAAAAATTTCGTTATTAACAACATTTTTTTTACTTTCGACCCACATTTCAATGGACCTTATTTGGGACAACGTGAACGTGAACAGAAAACGTGAACATGTTGCCGTCTAAGTGTACAAGCCAACAAATGTAACGTACATAAGTTTGCAAAAATCTCATAGGTACGTGCCTTTTTACTGTGGATTGAACTCGGGTCGTTAATTACGTTTCATATTAAAATCAAATTTCGTCACAAATAATAAAAAAAATATCGTCACGCCATTCCCAGTACAGGGGTAGCGGTGTAGACAATTAAGTGGTTTCGACCCACCTTCTACCGAAGATATTTTTGAGACAACGTGACAGGTGGTGAGTCCGTCGCCATCTTAATGTCCAAGGCAACGATATAATTTGTCCAAAAGTTTTTGAAAAAACCCATTAAGATAACGAACTCGGGTCTCTTGACTCGAATTCTGACCACACAACCACTCGGCTATCGTTACTTAAGATACACAAATCATTAAGGTACTACAAATTAAAAAGGAAGTTTAAAACAAAGTATTTCTTGTAATTAATAATTACGAGATTTCCGACAACTTTCGTACTCAAAGAACTGGAAAACAAGCTTTTTAAACGAACACTGAAATTTGATGGCAAATTATTTTCAGACGGTGTGCTTTTAAATTAATTATCCATCAAGCCTATTAAAGCGAGGCGTTAAAGGGTCTAATTATAATTACAGCCGGAGTTTCCATCTTCATAAGCTTAATATTCAATATATAATTCTTAACAAATATCAATTCACGTAAACTTACAATAGTGGGGTAGACAGTGGTGAAAATGGTTTAGTCCTTTTTCGACCCACTTTTGACCGGATCTTATTTAGACAACGGTACAGGACTTGTGTCCAAAAGCTAACGGTACAATGAACATAGATATAGATCTACTTTCCAACATAAATAGTAAGGTAAACTTATAAATATCCAGGAGTCGAATAAAATCATTATAATGTATCCCGACCGATTTTGGCAACAGCAACTTGGACTATTGCGAGCGTCGTTCGGTTTGTGTGCTCGCAGATGACTGACGTAACCGATTTTTGTGCTGAACGTGAGAGCACATTGAGCGCAAGTCAGCATCCCTCCGACATAATTGTAGGTGATGGCTGCAGGTGATCGAGCCTTGAGCGCGTCTCGTTTGGCATCGAGCTCATTCACACGTACTCCCTCATATTCTAATACGTTAGTGCTCACGGTCCGCCTCCACAATAATCGGTCCGCAGCCACCCACTGTGACGGATCTAAGTAACATTTCTTCATGTGGGATGAGGGTATTACTAGACATAACGCCCCTTAGAACACTTCTACCTATCAAAACTTTGTTTAATTTGGATCTATTATTTCGAGGTAGTTTTTCCGTCGTCCGTCGATTGCAATTTTCAAGATTAGAAGAAGCAGATTAGTAGAGGAAGATTAGTAGGAGAAAAGATAAAAAGTGGGTGATAGATTTTAATGCTAACAAATGTAAAATACATCAAACACAGAACAAACCAATACCCTCACACGAAATATCCTAAATCTATTCGTAAGCCAGATATCGACATTTGTTCGTCGGTGAAGCCTCTATACGCCGGAACTACTTACGATCTCGAGGATTTCAGAGCTTATAACAAAACCTGAGATTTTCCTTTCATACAAGATATGTAATAACATGTTCGACTATAATAACACACGAGCCGAGTGGTTTGGTGATCGGAATTGGAGTCAAGAAAACTTATTTACGATTTCTATCGTTGGTTTGGACATAAAGACGGCGACGGGTTCACCACCTGTCACGTTGTTCTAAAAAATGTCTTCGGTGGAAAGGTGAAGTGGCGACTGAGGAAAAAGGCCTTCAGAGTGCAATTAGCTACCGGAAGATGGCGGGATAACCACCTCGAATTATACCAGATTCAAATTCAGAGTACCGATGACGTGCGTCATCGTCTACGATACGATCGTCTATCCGCTTGTCAAGCGCGGCGATTATAGCATAGCCTTACGCGACAGGCCTGTCCTTCGTTAGCCTTTTACAGGCCATTATAAAGATGAAGATGAAATTCTAATTGAATTAAATTGTGTGACGAAGCGGTCATTCCAAAATAATATAGATAACATGATTGCAGTATAAAATAAACATAAAACAGTCGCATGGCATCGAAACACGAGGAAAAAGGAGGGTTACGACGCTGTAAATGGGTATTAGTGGTAATGCATCGGCTTTTAGTTGATTTCTATTCGCGGGTAACGTTCCCGTCTTTCTTTTATGGCTAGCGCGGTATCTTGATGTACCTGCGATACAGGGTTGTCAAAATAATCTAGTAACTAGTAACTTAGATAAATAAAGGAAAGGAACATTTGAATGAATAAAAGCAGGTAGTAACTAAAAGGAAGAAGGGAGTCACGATAGCCGAGTGGTTAGGTGGTCGGAATTTTGAGTGAAGAGACTAGAATTCGATCCCCAGGTGGCAGACTCGTACCAGTGGATTTTTCAAAAACTTATGTACGAATAATATCGGCTGGACATAAAGACGGCGACGGGTTCACCACCTGTCACGTTGTTCTAAAAAATGTCTTCGGTGGAAAGGTGAAGTGGCGACTGAGGAAAAAGGCCTTCAGAGTGCAATTAGCTACCGGAAGATGGCGGGATAACCACCTCGAATTATACCAGATTCAAATTCAGCGTACCGATGACGTGCGTCATCGTCTACGATACGATCGTCTATCCGTTTGTCAAGCGCGGCGATTATAGCATAGCCTTACGCGACAGGCCTGTCCTTCGTTAGCCTTTACAGGCCATTATAAAGATGAAGATGAAATTCTAATTGAATTAAATTGTGTGACGAAGCGGTCATTCCAAAATAATATAGATAACATGATTGCAGTATAAAATAAACATAAAACAGTCGCATGGCATCGAAACACGAGGAAAAAGGAGGTTACGACGCTGTAAATGGGTATTACTGGTAATGCATCGGCTTTTAGTTGATTTCTATTCGCGGGTAACGTTCCCGTCTTTCTTTTATGGCTAGCGCGGTATCTTGATGTACCTGCGATACAGGGTTGTCAAAATAATCTAGTAACTAGTAACTTAGATAAATAAAGGAAAGGAACATTTGAATGAATAAAAGCAGGTAGTAACTAAAAGGAAGAAGGGAGTCACGATAGCCGAGTGGTTAGGTGGTCGGAATTTTGAGTGAAGAGACCAGAATTCGGTCCCCAGGTGGCAGACTCGTACCAGTGGATTTTTCAAAAACTTATGTACGAATAATATCGGCTGGACATAAAGACGGCGACGGGCTCACCACCTGTCTCGTTGTTCCGAAAATATCTGCGGTCGAAGGTGGGTCAAACGGACTTAATTGTCTAGACAAGACCTCTGTCTACATTGCGTGAAGATATATTATTATTTATTATAGGTAGTAACTAAGCTAAGCCGACACATTCGAATAGTAGTAAGCTGGCGTTTCGCTCTAGTCGAAAGTACGTAGATGGTTTTGGTAGAATTTGATATTCTGTGACAATATGCGTCCTGACGATCACGAATGATTATCTTAGGCGATTATATTATTCCGAAATATCGAGGGAATATTCCACCGAACTTTATCAGGAGTTTTCTCATAGCTAATACGGTAAAAAGAACCGTAGGAATGCAACAAGCGCGACTAGAGAGCATTTTATAAAATATTCCTCAACTATAAACCGAGGAGACAATACCAAAGAGGATTTTCGCTGTATGCTTATTGAAACACACGGCCGAGAGAAATCTTTAGATATAGTTTCGAATTTAAACATCCCGCATTTTTCTGTTAAAAGGCGAACTGTAGCTGAAAGGAGGCTAAAGTTAAAATTTCCATTCTTGGTGTAGCGAGCTCGGCGCATAAATCCCCGTGGAATATTTTCTTTGCTCAGTTACAGTGAATATCTTGAATAACGCAAATGCTATGCTAACATGCAATGCCAAAAATGTTGATACTGACTGAAAATGTAACAGTGGTTCTGGTTCATAAAATATTAATATAATTTTCAAGCCAAAGTAATGTTTAAATAGACAAGATAACAGATAATAATAGCTGCGTAGGTGGGTGATCGGTATTCGATTCAATAGGCTCGAAATCGATCCCCAGGAGGTAGGTTCGTACTTATAAGTTTTAACAATTACTCATATACGATTTATATCGTTGTCTTGGACCTAAAGACGGCGAAAGGCTCACCACGGACGGAACGGACTATGATAGACCTAGCTACCCTGTATTGGGAAATGTGTGAAGATATCTAAAACATTTAAGTAGTAACAGAGACAGCCGTGTATATAGTTATTTTATACTACCTTAAATATTAAGCAGATCGTTGACCAGCAGGAGTGTGAAGGTGTAAGGTGTCCAGTACTGCGATCATCGTACTGCTTGCCAGATGCAAGGTGCTGCTTCTCGTCACCAGTCTTTCGAATTCAAATGTGGTATATTGTAAGTCTATTGCTTTGCTTTAAGGCGTTTCCCTTAGTCGTCTTTAGACCCGCGGGCAGAAAGCGGATATTATTAAGCCGTAATTCCACGTCAAAAAAAATCCTTAATACTTGATAAAGAGAAAAAGCAATCAATATGGAATGAGCATAAGAAATGCAGGTTAGATATACAGCGAACGTGACGAGAATGTTGAGATTGTGCGTAACCGATTACTGTAATACGAGGGGTTGGAATTTGTTATGTATACCATATTATTATTGTAGAAAAGCTTTTTCATTTATTTGGGAATGTGTAGGTTTTGATCATAAAGATCAGCGGCTGGAATCTGAAACTACTTAACTAACACTGATTAAGAATTTACCACTAATGCCTTTCACAATCATAGGCAATATTTGTTAAAAAGAACTGTATTGTTAACAATTACCGATCGATTCGTCGTAACAAAGTCTTACAGCTTTAGTATCCACTACTATAATACAGTTTTCCTGTCTTACAACAATAAACATTTCTACAATAGGAATACACATGATGTTTATATTTAAATTTTGCTTTAAACCATTAAATGTTTGAAAATAAATATCTTTGTATGTGTGTATATATTTATGTGTGTGTTTTGTAAATAAGTTTATTTTGCAGGGTGACCGGTGATTTATTGGGTGATAAACACATTTATACTTAATAACAATTAATTGACTCTTTTCTTTTGTTTTCTACATAGTATATAGCGTATACATGTATGCGTATATGGGCATGAATTTATAATATATTGTTGATTTAATATCAACAATATATTATAAATTCAGAGTGGAGGAAAGACAGCAAATAATATATGATCCCTCTCTGACCTGTTTGTGAAGTCGCACCAAGGTTCCCACTGAAAACCAGCGCTTCAGTCTCTGCAGCATTACGCTGTGCTGGAGTCCTATTTTGTATACCACAGTTACATATTTTTTACAGTATAAGTCCACTGCAGAAACAAGCACAAAAGCCTCTCCTGTGTCAGTGGATTTGACTTAATCGCCACACTTGGCATGAGGATTGGCGATCGCAGTACTGGATATCTCACACCTTAGACATTGCTGCTGGTAAACGGTCTGTTTAATTTAGCACTGGATTTTACTAGATACTTATCCCGCCATTTATCGGCAGCCATTGAGGTTACTAGTCACCGGCATCAGTCACCTCTTACGACACCCACGGTTTATTTCTTTTGCCTTACTTTATTCTTATGCCGCTACTAGTAGTCTGGGTGTTTGTGGTGCCTTCGTTGTTTCCGATTATACCATATCACAAGTGCTTAACATCTTACACTGGGATCGGAGCAATGTATGTGATGTTGTCCCTATCTATGTATGTATGTATGTATTTATTGATTTTTTTTATATCAAAAAGGTTGGTGTTCCTGTAAGCCCTGTGATAGTTACATGCTCTAGAGTATATGATAGTTAATTCGAAGAGCTTACAAGGGTTTAGATACAGTTAACAGCGGACCAGCGTGAGACGTGGCATGTGGCGCGTCTGTCTACAATGTAAGTCTGCGTTCTGCCTCTAAATAGGCGAGGGGACAGACTGCGTGCGACACAAAATTGTATAGACTGGTAACACGCAGCAGTAGTCTAAGATGTGATGGGTTTGTTATGGCGATCATCAATCTATATTTATTTGCGATAATAAACAATCAGTATATAATATGATACGAAGAGGAACTAACTTAATCGAACGTTACAAATGTATGGCCAACTTATTAACACAAATATTTTTTTATTTTTTATAGAATATGAGGCAAACGAGCAGGTGGCTCACGTGATGGTAAGTGATCACCGCCGCCCATGAACACGTACAAATACCAAAGGAATAGCAGATGCGTTGTCGGCCTTTAAGAAAGGTATAGACTCTTTTCTTGAAGGTCCCTAAGTCGTATCGGTCCGGAAAGAACGCTGAGGCCGCAAATTCAATAAAATGCAAGTGCGTGGCAGAAGAAATTCCGCGAAAAACGCACTGGGGTGGAATGTCAAACATCAAAGTGGTGTCGATGGAATTGCTCATTATGCCGTTAGGTCCGATAGTGAAATTCAGCGGCTGCAATTGGTTCGAACTATTCAGTTCCTCGGAACATTCCCGTAGTATATCTTGTAAAAATTCAAAGAGATGCAACATCTCTTCGCAAAGCCAGGGGATTAAGCCGATCAGATAGAATATGGTTGCCGACAATTTGAGCCGTTGTTTGTTAACAATACCAACTTGTTAAGAATGTTAACCACAAATTAAATAAAATCTTCACGCGATTCCCAATACAGTGGTAGACAGAGGTCTAGTCTTGACAATTAAGTCCTTCGACCCACCTTCCAACGAATATATTTTCGGGACAACGTGTCAGGTGGTGAGCCCAACCCTGTCTTTACGTCCGAGGCAACGATAGAATTCGTACATAAGTTTTGAAAACCCCATTGGTACGAACATGGCACCTGGGGATCGAACTCGGGTCTCGACAAATTAAAATTTATAAATGAATAAGAATAAAGAACATGGAAGAAATGATATGCTCAGTCAACATAAGGTTTGTTAAGAACAAAGATACAAATAAAATCACTGCTATCTACGGTGTGTCTACAATAAGTTTTTAAATTGAGCTTTTGTTGGAGCAATTAAATAAAATCTTCACGCGATTCCCAATACAGTGGTAGACAGAGGTCTAGTCTTGACAATTAAGTCCTTCGACCCACCTTCCAACGAATAATTTGTGTTAAAGCAAGGATTCAAGATAATCTTGACTTAATAATATTTTACACTAATATTAATAAATTTGACCGCGTAACAAGCGTGATAATTATGGCAAATCGGTTTTCGTGTGAGGCTTATCGAAAGTAAATTAAATGTATGAATCCACCGAGAAATAAAGATGGACAGCGCTTACGATGGATAGCTTACTTCACGTTTCTGGAGAGTCATTGTTATTTTAATGTTATCAATTTTAGGTATTTATTATGTTTTGTTAGACTATCAGTTAGGTAACAGAGTAATACTGTCGCAATTAATTAATTAATCATCACATCAATCAATTAACTTGTAAATAAAAATTTTTAAAATAAATAAATATCTTCACGCAATTCCCAATACAGGGGTAGACAGAGGTCAAGTCTAGACAATTAAGTCCTTCGACCCACCTTCCACCGAAGAATTTGTGTTAAAGCAAGGATTCAAGATAATCTTGACTTAATAATATTTTACACTAATATTAATAAATTTGACCGCGTAACAAGCGTGATAATTATGGCAAATCGGTTTTCGTGTGAGGCTTATCGAAAGTAAATTAAATGTATGGATCCACCGACAAATAAAGATGGACAGCGCTTACGATGGATAGCTTACTTCACGTTTCTGGAGAGTCATTGTTATTTTAATGTTATCAATTTTAGGTATTTATTATGTTTTGTTAGACTATCAGTTAGGTAACAGAGTAATACTGTCGCAATTAATTAATTAATCATCACATCAATCAATTAACTTGTAAATAAAAATTTTTAAAAATAAATAAATAAATATAAATAAACAATAAATGTCTTAACGCTATTCCCAATACAGTGGTAGACAGAGGTCTAGTCTTGACAATTAAGTCCCTTCGACCCACCTTCCAACGAATATATTTTCGGGACAACGTGTCAGGTGGTGAGCCCAACCCTGTCTTTACGTCCGAGGCAACGATAGAATTCGTACATAAGTTTTTGAAAACCCCATTGGTACGAACATGGCACCTGGGGATCGAACTCGGGTCTCGACAAATTAAAATTTATAAATGAATAAGAATAAAGAACATGGAAGAAATGATATGCTCGAGTCAACATAAGGTTTGTTAAGAACAAAGATACAAATAAAATCACTGCTATCTACGGTGTGTCTACAATAGAGTTTTTAAATTGAGCTTTTGTTGGAGCAATTAAATAAATAATAATAAATATTTTGTATGTGTGTATATATTTATGTGTGTGTTTTGTATATAAGTTTATTTTGCAGGGTGACCGGCGATTTATTGGGTGATGAACACATTTATACTTAATAACAATTAATTGACTCTTTTCTTTTGTTTTCTACATAGAATATAGCGTATACATGTATGCGTATATGGGCATGAATTTATAATATATTGTTGATTTAATATCAACAATATATTATAAATTCAAGTGAAGAAAACAACAAATAATATATGATCGCTCTCTGACCTGTTTGTGAAGTCGCACCAAGGTTCCCACTGAAAACCAGCGCTGCAGTCTCTGCAGCATTACGCTGTGCTGGAGTCCTATTTTGTATACCACAGTTACATATTTTTTACAGTATAAGTCCACTGCAGAAACAAGCACAAAAGCCTCTCCTGTGTCAGTGGATTTGACTTAATCGCCACACTTGGCATGAGGATTGGCGATCGCAGTACTGGATATCTCACAACTTAGACATTGCTGCTGGTAAACGGTCTGTTTAATTTAGCACTGGATTTTACTAGATACTTATCCCGCCATTTATCGGCAGCCATTGAGGTTACTAGTCACCGGCATCAGTCACCTCTTACGACACCCACGGTTTATTTCTTTTGCCTTACTTTATTCTTATGCCGCTACTAGTAGTCTGGGTGTTTGTGGTGCCTTCGTTGTTTCCGATTACACCATATCGCAAGTGCTTAACATCTTACACTGGGATCGGAGCAATGTATGTGATGTTGTCCCTATCTATGTATGTATGTATGTATTTATTGATTTTTTTTATATCAAAAAGGTTGGTGTTCCTGTAAGCCCTGTGATAGTTACATGCTCTAGAGTATATGATAGTTAATTCGAAGAGCTTACAAGGGTTTAGATACAGTTAACAGCGGACCAGCGTGAGACGTGGCATGTGGCGCGTCTGACTACAATGTAAGTCTGCGTTCTGCCTCTAAATAGGCGAGGGGACAGACTGCGTGCGACACAAAATTGTATAGACTGGTAACACGCAGCAGTAGTCTAAGATGTGATGGGTTTGTTATGGCGATCATCAATCTATATTTATTTGCGATAATAAACAATCAGTATATAATATGATACGAAGAGGAACTAACTTAATCGAACGTTACAAATGTATGGCCAACTTATTAACACAAATATTTTTTTATTTTTTATAGAATATGAGGCAAACGAGCTGGTGGCTCACGTGATGGTAAGTGATCACCGCCGCCCATGAACACGTACAAATACCAAAGGAATAGCAGATGCGTTGCCGGCCTTTAAGAAAGGTATAGACTCTTTTCTTGAAGGTCCCTAAGTCGTATCGGTCCGGAAAGAACGCTGAGGCCGCAAATTCAATAAAATGCAAGTGCGTGGCAGAAGAAATTCCGCGAAAAACGCACTGGGGTGGAATGTCAAACATCAAAGTGGTGTCGATGGAATTGCTCATTATGCCGTTAGGTCCGATAGTGAAATTCAGCGGCTGCAATTAGTTCGAACTATTCAGTTCCTCGGAACACTCCCCGTAGTATATCTTGTAAAAAATTCAAAGAGATGCAACATCTCTTCGCAAAGCCAGGGGATTAAGCCGATCAGATAGAATATGGTTGCCGACAATTTGAGCCGTTGTTTGTTAACAATACCAACTTGTTAAGAATGTTAACCACAAATTAAATAAAAATCTTCACGCGATTCCCAATACAGTGGTAGACAGAGGTCTAGTCTTGACAATTAAGTCCCTTCGACCCACCTTCCAACGAATATATTTTCGGGACAACGTGTCAGGTGGTGAGCCCAACCCTGTCTTTACGTCCGAGGCAACGATAGAATTCGTACATAAGTTTTTGAAAACCCCATTGGTACGAACATGGCACCTGGGGATCGAACTCGGGTCTCGACAAATTAAAATTTATAAATGAATAAGAATAAAGAACATGGAAGAAATGATATGCTCGAGTCAACATAAGGTTTGTTAAGAACAAAGATACAATCACTGCCATCTACGATGTGTCTACAATAGAGTTTTAAATTGAGCTTTTGTTGGAGCAATTAAATAAATAATAAATAAATATAAATAAACAATAAATGTCTTAACGCTATTCCCAATACAGGGATAGACAGAGGTCTAGTCTTGACAATTAAGTCCCTTCGACCCACCTTCCAACGAATATATTTTCGGGACAACGTGTCAGGTGGTGAGCCCAACCCTGTCTTTACGTCCGAGGCAACGATAGAATTCGTACATAAGTTTTTGAAAACCCCATTGGTACGAACATGGCACCTGCGGATCGAACTCGGGTCTCTTGAATCAAAATTCCTACCACCCAACCAATCGGCTATCGTGACTTTTCTCGACAAATTAAAATTTATAAATGAATAAGAATAAAGAACATGGAAGAAATGATATGCTCGAGTCAACATAAGGTTTGTTAAGAACAAAGATACAATCACTGCTATCTACGATGTGTCTACAATAGAGTTTTTAAATTGAGCTTTTGTTGGAGCAATTAAATAAATAATAATAAATATAAATAAACAATAAATGTCTTAACGCTATTCCCAATACAGGGATAGACAGAGGTCTAGACAATTAAATCTTTTCGACCCACCTTCCACCGAAGAAATTTGTGTTAAAGCAAGGATTCAAGATAATCTTGACTTAATAATATTTTACACTAATATTAATAAATTTGACCGCGTAACAAGCGTGATAATTATGGCAAATCGGTTTTCGTGTGAGGCTTATCGAAAGTAAATTAAATGTATGAATCCACCGAGAAATAAAGATGGACAGCGCTTACGATGGATAGCTTACTGCACGTTTCTGGAGAGTCATTGTAATTTTAATGTTATCAATTTTAGGTATTTATTATGTTTTGTTAGACTATCAGTTAGGTAACAGGGTAATACTGTCGCAATTAATTAATTAATCATCACATCAATCAATTAACTTGTAAATAAAAAATGTTCACATATAAAATTTTGCAAAATAAAAATCATATATGAAAACATTTCACAATGACAGATTTCTCTATAGACATACGTATAACGTTCAGAATAAAAGTTACGTGAAATTATTAACTCCGATACGTTGTTGTTGGTCGTTCCGATTATTTGTTCTCAGAAATAAATAAAAGTATTCGCCATTCCGAACGATTTTATAAAAGCCTTATTTATTCCATTTCGCTGACGGCGACTTTGCTCTTTTCGTATAATTTATTCGCTAGTGACTTTATAAAAATCAATTGATAAGAACTCCATAAATGATAAATTTGGAATAAATTACTTAACTTTCAATTTTGTTATTTTAATTAAGATTGGCCTCTGAAGTTACTTCAATTAAGTTTTGACCCACCTTCCACCGAAGAAATTTGTGGGACGTTAACGTCGCAGGCGATATAATTCGTACATGAGTTTTTGAAGCAAAATCATTGGTACGAGCCTGCCACCTGGTGATCAATGGGAGCTTTGTACTAGAAAGTAAAATATCAACTGTGCAGCTTTTCGCGACCACAGCCGTATCGTGCCTTCTAAAGCAAATTATTTGTAGTGTTGCTATTATAGCAGTCATGTTGCCCCTAGACGCTTGCTGCTGTCCATTGGTTGCTTTTATAAATAGATGCATAGATCACATACGTTAATCTGAACCCAAAGTACGTAGCTTTACATGTATTATGTAGTCGGAAACAACAGATGTATCAGAAACAACCAGACCCGATGAATATGTAGAAAGTAGTTTTTACATTCACTTGACCGGGAATCGAAACCAAGATCTCAGAGCTTGCGACAACATGAAAACCGATATATATGCGTCCGTTGCGTGATACAAATTAAATCAAATCATTTATTTATCGACATAAGAATGTACATTCAGCTTCGAAGACACAGTGACTACCATCTAGGCTATTGGATGATCAATTGTGCATGCGATTTGAAATTAGTCTAATAGACCAAAAGCTAAATTACCAAGGATGCGGGCAAATAGTTTTTACAATCCGCAGTGACCCTGGCACCGCAGAAGCTGCGCCATTTGGCCCGGCCTCGTGGTTAGCTCCAGCAATAAATCTCAAGCACGTGCTGCCGGAGCTTTCATTATTCATCTGCGCGAGTGGCTCTCTACAGCCAGGTGAGAATGCCAGCGCTATAAACATACGCACACTGACCTCTCGTGTAGAAAAACTACTCGTGTGCATTAGTGATTTATATCTTGTCTTAAAACTATTTGTAAGGTACTCTAAATATTGAACTTTATAAAAATCAATTGATAAGAACTCCATAAATGATAAATTTGGAATAAATTACTTAACTTTCAATTTTGTTATTTTAATTAAGATTGGCCTCTGAAGTAACTTCAATTAAGTTTTTCAAGGACAAAACTCACGATAACCGAGTGTTTGGATCGATTTTCGATCCCTATGTGGCGGGCTGGTACCAATAGGCTTCTTCAAAATACTTATCTACGATATCTTTGAGCATAAAGACGGCGACGGACTCACGACCTGTCACATTATCCCAAAAATATCTTCGGTGGAAGGTCTCGACCTCCGTCTACCCCTGTATTGGGAATGACGTAAAGATTTTTTTCACAGAAACACGTTAAAACGAAAGTCATACATACATACATACATACATACATGTAATCACGACTCTTTCACATAGTGTAGGCAGAGACCGATTCTTTCCACTTGCTACGATCCTTACATACTTGTTTCGCTTCGTCCATTTTCATTATTCCCTTCATGCATCCTTTTCCATTCAGGGTACTCTTGACCTGGCCTTTTTTCAGGACGTCCCTGATTTGGTCTCGAAACTTCCGCCTAGGTCTTCCCTTCCTACACTTCCATTTACACTCGCCTTATATGCTTTTTCGTCAATCGTTCTTCATACATTCTCTCGACATGGCCAAACCATCTCAGCATACCTTTCTCAATTTTAGTCACTACATCTTCTTTCAGACCACAACGTTTCCTTATTTCACTATTCCTTATCCTGTCGCTCAGTTTAACTCTAACATACTTCTTAATGCTCTCATCTCAACTGCATTTACTCTAGCTTTCATGTTTCTTCTGCCATACCCATCTTGGATTAGAAAATTGCCATTAATATCGTAACTAATACAGCGAGAAACAACAAAAATGACAGTGTCGACGTAATAAAAATTCTATGTTTGCCATTTTGGATATGCAAATTGACATCAAATTCGTAATCAGCACCCCAAGAAATCTCGAAAATAAATCCCATGTCCATATTTTTCAAAAATTCCATTTCCGTTATAACCAACTTTTATATATGTAGAGCCTAATTGAAAATGAATACAACGCACGTTCAAACTTTATTCAGCCTCCTCTAAGCCCTATGGCCCAATGCTATCCATATAAGTTGAAATTTTAAATATCTTTATGCCTCTTTGGAACACCGACGATACATGCCAGAAGTTTTACAAGTTTCGAGCACTATGAAGAAAACTAGAGCTTATTAAAATGTTCGATGGGGGCTTACAAAATATCTTCATGCCATTGCCACATACAGGGGTAGACAGAGGTCTAGACAATTTAGTCGTTTCGACCCACCTTCCACCGAAGATATTTTTGGGACGTTAACGTCGCAGGCGATATAATTCGTACATGAGTTTTTGAAGCAAAATCATTGGTACGAGCCTGCCACCTGGTGATCAATGGGAGCTTTGTACTAGAAAGTAAAATATCAACTGTGCAGCTTTTCGCGACCACAGCCGTATCGTGCCTTTTAAAGCAAATTATTTGTAGTGTTGCTATTATAGCAGTCATGTTGCCCCTAGACGCTTGCTGCTGTCCATTGGTTGCTTTTATAAATAGATGCATAGATAGGGACAACATCACATACGTTAATCTGAACCCAAAGTACGTAGCTTTACATGTATTATGTAGTCGGAAACAACAGATGTATCAGAAACAACCAGACCCGATGAATATGTAGAGAAAGTAGTTTTTACATTCACCCGGCCGGGAATCGAAACCGAGATCTCAGAGCTTGCGACAACATGAAAACCGATATATATGCGTCCGTTGCGTGATACAAATTAAATCAAATCATTGATTTATCGACATAAGAATGTACATTCAGCTTCGAAGACACAGTGACTACCATCTAGGCTATTGGATGATCAATTGTGCATGCGATTTGAAATTAGTCTAATAGACCAAAAGCTAAATTACCAAGGATGCGGGCAAATAGTTTTTACAATCCGCAGTGACCCTGGCACCGCAGAAGCTGCGCCATTTGGCCCGGCCTCGTTGTTAGCTCCAGCAATAAATCTCAAGCACGTGCTGCCGGAGCTTTCATTATTCATCTGCGCGAGTGGCTCTCTACAGCCAGGTGAAAATGCCAGCGCTATAAACATACGCACACTGACCTCTCGTGTAGAAAAATTACTCGTGTGCATTAGTGATTTATATCTTGTCTTAAAACTATTTGTAAGGTACTCTAAATATTGAACTTTTATAAAATGAAAGTTTGAAAAAAGTAATAGTAACAATAGCCGAGTGGTTGGTTGATCCAAATTCGAGTCAAGAAAACCAGTGTTTAATCCCCGGTGACACGCTTTTTTCATGAATAAAAGGCGAAAGAAATATTGTTACATACTTTTTCACAAAGTGTTTTGGGTGATCGGAATAACCGAAGAGTTTTATGTACAATTTATATCACTGGCTTGGACATAAACATGGCAACAGGCTCACCACCTCTCACTATGTCCCACAATGGATTTTGATGAAAGGTTGGTCGAAGGGACTTAACTGTCTAGATCTCTGTCTACCCTAGTATGGGAAACGACGTGAAGATATAAAGTTTGGTGATCGAGATAACCGGGGATCACAACCCTATCCCCCACCTTTCGTTCTTCTTCCCATTTTCCAATTCCTTGCTTAAAAGCAGGCCACGCAACTGTTGTGCGTTATGATTCACATGGGAGTAGGTAGTCACTGAGGATCAGGTGAACAAATTGCTTGTATACCACTTTTGCTCATAAAAAAACTTTTAGTCATTCAGGTTTGGACCGGTGTTACAAAATGAGCTCACTGAGTAGTACAGTTGGGACACTTGGTCTTACGTTTAATTTTGTTTCGCAGTAGTTTGTAGTATCCATTTTTTCTATTGAAATTAAATAAAATAAAATATCTTCACGCAATTCCCAATACAGGGGTAGACAGAGGTCGAGTCTAGACAATTAAGTTTTTGACCCACCTTCCACCGAAGATATTTTCGGGACAACGTGACAAGTGGTGAGCCCGTCGCCGTCTTTATGTCCAAGCCAACGATGATATTCGTACATAAGTTTTTGAAAAACTCATTGGTACTGCCACCTGGGGATCGAATTCGGGTCTCATAATCTCTATCAAATTCAGACCACTCTGTTACTCGAAACAACTAACGAAAGACACTCCACCTCGTGGCGCACGTCTGGGCAGCAAGACGGCTCGTCGTGTAATGCCTCTAATGCTCGCCGTCATTTCTATCGCACCAGACGCCGGTGTTACGTCCGAGCGGATGTGACTCTCTTCTCTTCATTTGCCACTCTAAAAAATATTCGACGTACCGACATATATAAAAAAGTTAATAGTGTAATAGTTCGCGGGTAGAGTTTCTTTCGCGTGTTTCTTCTCTGTTAGAGGAACCCCATTAGTAAACTGTGTTAGATAAAAAAAAATGATAAAAAATGAGATTTTAATTGTCCATGAATCATGCTTGACAGTAACTGGAATTCTTTTGCAAGTGATACGAGGTAAGTAAAATTTAATACATATATGTATATAATGAAAAATATATATAATGAAGATCTAAAATATGGTCACAGACTGCAGACTTTCAAGATCTTCAATGTTTAATGTCAGCTAATGGTCTTTCGCGCAAGTTTCAAACGATCTTTATGTTTGCTCTGTGTAAGCAAGACCACATTTACTATCAAATTTGTAGACTCCTACATCTTCTAGAGGGATATTATACTGATCAGATGGTAACAATTTCAAGAGATTTTAGGCAAATTTTAGAAGTGTATCCATTAAACTAGTAAGTGTTATACATATTCTAATATAGAAAAGAATCGATATATAAATTTCCCATCAAAAGATTATAAGATTATAAGAATAATATCTAAAAATGTACAGCTGCAGAAAGGCATAAAGAGCAAACAATTTCAATAACAAGTAATTAACGACCAGAATCTTAAATGTATTACTTTAATTGGAATTTGATGGTGTTATTATTTAAATTATTTATTTCTGGCTTTTATCCGCGGCTTCGTCTCTAAATAACTGACAAATTCAAACGGCATTAACATTCGAAAGTAAATAACATTATTATACGATTACGTCTTTAACAAATAGAAAGAGCTGATACTATACTTAATTGAATAGTGAGCTGACTGCCGATATTCACTTATTGAAACTTCGTTTCGCCTTAATTTTTCACACTTATACATAGCTGAATGTTAAGTGTCAAGGACATCTTAGTAACCTAAGTTCTGTAATAACAAAATGGTGTCGAGGTAGACCGAGACTAACTTTCGAAGACCATGTGAGCGAATTGCTCGAAGAGTGGAGGGTCAAGAGTACTCGGATACCTAGACGTGTATATATGAAGAGTATAATGAATCTGAGAGAAGCGAAAGAGGTATGTAAGGATCGTGACACTTGGCGATCTTGTTCTCTCTGGCTACCCCGTCAGGGGTTGTGCGCGTGAAGATAAATAAATAAATAAATAAAAAAATGTAAGCGCACGGAAAATAATTATTTTACAGACAAATGTTTGTCACTGGATTACAGTATTGTAATTTTAGCAGGATTCTCTTAAAAAAAGAAATATGGTCTATGTTACACGCTGATAACGTAGCTTTCTATTGGTGAAAGAATTTTTAAAATCTATTGTGTGGTTTTGGCGTTACAACGTAACAATCAAATTCACTTCCGCATTTATATTATTAATTGGGATGTTATGCGTAGGGACTGTATCCACAGTAACGCATCGTTCAAAATGATTCCGCTTCAAAGATTCATCAAGCTAACTACCGTCGGGGGTCGGAGCAATCGAGTGAGTAATCGTGAGACCTTTTGAAAGATTTAGCGGTGATTTGCGTAATGGAAATGGCTGAAATCCAATATCACCGCGCTATTACGACGTTATAAATTTTTACAACTACAAGACGTCGCTCTAATTATATTCCTCGTTTTAATTAATTTAATAATGTACAGCTGCAGAAAGGCATAAAGAGCAAACAATTTCAATAACAAGTAATTAACGACGAGAATCTTAAATGTATTACTTTAATTGGAATTTGATGGTGTTATTATTTAAATTATTTATTACTGGCTTTTATCCGCGGCTTCGTCTCTAAATAACTGACAAATTCAAACGGCATTAACATTCGTAAAATCAAAGTAAATAACATTATTATACGATTACGTCTTTAACAAATAGAGCTGATACTATACTTAATTGAATAGTGAGCTGACCGCCGATACTCACTTATTGAAACTTCGTTTCGCCTTAATTTTTCACACTTATACATAGCTGAATGTTAAGTGTCAAGGACATCTTAGTAACCTAAGTTCTGTAATAACAAAATGTAAAAGGTGTCGAGGTAGACCGAGACTAACTTTCGAAGACCATGTGAGCGAATTGCTCGAAGAGTGGAGGGTCAAGAGTACTCGGATACCTAGACGTGCATATATGAAGAATATAATGAATCTGAGAGAAGCGAAAGAGGTATGTAAGGATCGTGACACTTGGCGATCTTGTTCTCTCTGGCTACCCCGTCAGGGGTTGTGCGCGTGAAGATAAATAAATAAAAAAATGTAAGCGCACGGAAAATAATTATTTTACAGACAAATGTTTGTCACTGGATTACAGTATTGTAATTTTAGCAGGATTCTCTTAAAAAAAGAAATATGGTCTATGTTACACGCTGATAACGTAGCTTTCTATTGGTGAAAGAATTTTTAAAATCTATTGTGTGGTTTTGGCGTTACAACGTAACAAACAAATTCACTTCCGCATTTATAATATTAATTGGGATGTTATGCGTAGGGACTGTATCCACAGTAACGCATCGTTCAAAATGATTCCGCTTCAAAGATTCATCAAGCTAACTACTGTCGGGGGGTCGGAGCAATCGAGTGAGTAATCGTGAGACCTTTTTGAAAGATTTAGCGGTGATTTGCGTAATGGAAATGGCTGAAATCCAATATCACCGCGCTATTACGACGTTATAATTTTTACACGGCTGCCCAAAATGAAGTTTAATGTTTTCAGAATTCATTTACATTTATTATATTCACGTATAAGATTTTGCATTGTACAGAATCACGATAGCAGAGTGAATGGGTGATTGGTATTCGAGTCAGGAAATCCGAGTTACATTCCTAGCTGGCAGTCTCGTACCAATGGGTATTTTCAAAAACTTACGTGCGATTTATATCGTTGTCATGGACTTAAATACAGCTATACACCTATTTCAGTTTGCTTGAAAAAATGTTTTCGGTGGAAAGTCTAAATGACTAAATTGTATAGACCTACCGTACCGAAATATCGTCTAGTATACCACATTATTGTCTGGTATTTTTGAAATGGTTTTCTAGCCATCTATCGTTAGCCCATTACATTTTGAAGGCTCTTTTTTAGTCGCATCTCACGACATCCGCGGATAAAAATCGTACAGTATATTCTTACGCCCGTCACCATATTTGTATTAACATTTTTCATTACAAATTAAAAATAAGTAAAAGGAAAAATATAGAAAAGGTAGAGTGCACACAATTTACAGATCCAATAATCCGTTTTGTGCCAAGTAATACAGGATGAAAATCATTTAAAGGCAATAAAAACACCGGGGAATTTGTGGTGGGACGAAGGTTATATTATCGGAAACGTGTCGGGAATTTTGCGGTTGCAAATAGATTACCGTTGAAAGGGGAAGTGGAAATCTTTTTAAATAGAGGTACATTGTTCAATAATAAGGCTTCCCTCGATAAATTTAAAATTCCCTTTTGAGACGGAGTAATGTATCGCTACTTTGTTAAAGGATTCTTATATTTGTTTACTCCAAGAGGGAAGCCCATTCATGTGTATTATACAATTTATACATTATCTGTTACACATAACTCTCGCGTCACGTTTTTGCTCACGATTAACTCCGAAACTATCAAACGGATTTTCACGTTCATTTTTATAAATTTTTTTTGTTGTTTCAAAGTCATTATAGGCGAGTGGTTGGGAGCGGGGTGGTGATCGGAATTCGAGTCAAGAGACCCAAGTTCAAGCCCTAGGTAATAGGCTCGTACCAATGAGGTTTCGGAAACTTATGTACGATTAATACATTTGAATTATTTGAAAAACATTTTTGTGATGAATATGAATGTATGAAATAGGATTCACGGACTTTTGTATGATTTTTTTACCAAATATGTATGTGAATAAGTAAGTATATTATAGCGTTGGCTTGGACAATAAGACGGCGGCAGGCTCACCACCTGTCACGTGGTCCCAAAAATATCTTCAATGAAAGAGAGGTCGAGAAGTCTCCGTGCTCGCCTGTACATTCATCAATTTCTTACCTGAAACAAAAGAAAATAAGAATTTTACATCACAGAAAGGATCCGGAAATTTAAAAAGGAATTTAAAAAAATTAAGTAGACTTTAAGGAATTAAAAAAAAGTAAGTAAAAAATATTTTTTCGTGTACAATACACCAAGAGACAAAAGTAATTACAGATACAAGAACAATAGGAAGATAATTAAAACAGTCGGCCTTATCGCTTAAACAACGATCTCTTTCAGGTAGCCTTAGGGAAGACGATTCTTCTAAAGAAAGCGGAAGGGGTGTGCTAAATGAGAAGAAAAATGATGTATGTAATAAAAATCGCCTTCGCAACTTTCTTCCTGTGAAGGTTAAAGTAACTCTGGTGCAATCTCTCATTTTTCCTATAATTGATTATGATGATGGGTGCTAATCTGATCATAATGAAGTTCTGTTAGATAAGTTGGAACGACTATTTAATAATTATATCCGCTTTATGTTTGGTCGTCGTAAGTTTGATCATGTCTCTGTTTTCCGCTCACAAACTAAACAACTAAAGTGAATTCCCATTCTCCAACGAAGACAAGTAAGGACACTTTCCACTATTTTTTCAATTCTGTATGATAATAATTCTCCAGAATACTTAAAAAGTAAACTTCAATTTTTGCGCGACACTCATGAACGACGACTTCGATCCTCAGAGTCTCTGGTACTTGTTATTCCACTTCACCGCTCTGGTTTCTCCTCTTCATCATTTGTTGTTCAAGCCGCGCGTCTTTGGAATGGGCTGCCTGAAAAGTTGCGACAACCCTGCAGCAAGTTCACATTCAAAAAGAATATTCGGGCGCATTTCCACATCTTATAATATTTTATTATTCTGTTTATATTCATTAATGTATATATATATATATATATATATATATATATATATATATATATATATATATATATATATATATATATATATATATATATATATATATATATATATGTAAGTATGTATTTGTATTTAAGTATGTATTATGTATATTTTATAAGTATTTATTTTGTTTAATATCATTTTTATTTGTTCGTATGTAACCGCCTTCAATGTTATCCCACTGCCTTAAGGTTGACTGGCAGAGACTGCTTTTAGCATTAAGTCCGCCTTTGTTCCTTCGTATATATTAAGGTGCATTAAGAAGTAAATAAATAAAAATACATATTAACACATACAAAAGGAAAATAATACACAAAAGATTAGATTACATAAACAAACTAGTCTGGTCATAAATACTGTTACATAAAAACTTTACCTATTTTTTTTATTATTTTGAATTTGGAACACGTATATTATTTTAAAAACTTTTATTGTTCACATATTTTTTGTGTTCATTATCAAATTAAAATATGGTTGTTAAAGGAAATAATTGCAGTGACTTGCACAAATTGGGTATGGAGCCGGCGGTCATATTACACTTCAAAAGCTTGGTATGAGACGTATGTTCGAATATCGTACTATCAACAGACACATCAACTGTTCCTCTGTCGAAGACAGAAGATCAGAGCGGCCGCGTGCTGTTAGAACTACAAAGGCTGTTAATGCTGTTAAAGCCAGAATTCGTCGAAACCGTGTTAGGAAGCAAAAAATCTTACGCGAGAAATGAAGATTCCCGCTAGGAACTATGTCGCGTATTATAAACAAGATCGTCGATAAACAGGACCTGCCCTAAATTAATCTTTACAATAAAGAGAGTGGACCGATCAAAACGCCTTCTGGTGCGATGCACAGGTGAAAGGCACAGAAATACCTTCTTTATGGATAAAAATATTTTCACGATGGATGAACACATAAGCAAAATAAAAAAGTGTACCACACAGTTTTGAAGAAGCTGCTCAAATGGTCGGAAAGGCAGACAGCGTGGTCATCATTCTGCGTCAATGATGGTTTGGTGGCGCGTGTCTTGTCAAGGAGTAACAAACCTACATTTTTGTAGGTTTGTTATTTTTTTTCAGGTAACAAAACTTTGTTCATTTTTGTAAGGTAACAAAACTTCAGCCAAAGTGTAGATCACAGTCTTGGATCATGTTGTGAAACTTTAACGAGTGACGAATACGCCGGTTATCATTTTAACGCCAGCTCTGAGGTCCTGGGTTCAATTCCTGGTCGGGTCAATGTAGAAACACTTTTTCTATATTTTCTCGGGTCTGGGTGTTTATCGTAACTTCTTTATTTCCGGTTCTGTGACGCAAGTGATTTATCTACTTACTATGGGATTAGTGTATATGTTCATTTATTATATCTCGTTGAGTGAAACATTTTATTCCACCATCTCATGTTAAAACAGACACCATCACTCTTACTACCGCCATCTCGAATTTCATCAGCTGAGAGAGTCCGTTTATGAGACAGCAGGGAGTTACTTCATTACACTAATAGATTCCACTCTCGCCGAACATTTATTACCGGACGCTTGAGAATGTTGCCGGTAAAAGCTTTTTAAGATTTCAGCGATGTTTTCAAATTCATCATGCGGCGGTTGGTAGCGGGAATTATTTCGCTTTTACAGTCATTCTCATCTTGTATATTGAGGTCGGTTCATCATCTGGTTACACTTTAAGATAAAATTCATTGTCGGCGTCTTGTAGTTAATGTGCAAATCCTGCTTTAAAAAGGTTTAAGAAATTTATTAAAGAAAACTTTACAGGAAGGGTTATTATAATGAATGCATTTTCTGATGGAAAATAACCACTGACGCCTATGGACAACTGTACCACCTGATCAATAAATATTGCCTGTCGTTGCCTGTCTTTGAGAAACAGATTGGGGTGGGGGGATATTAAGAGAAAGGTGCGTGAAAAAAGTGGGGGCCCGCGGATGCCTTTTTTTATGCCTGGGAAAATTCGTAACGTATACACGCCCTCGCGCGGACAAGGACGTGTGATGTCGGGCTCCTATCGACTAAAATCCCACGGTGTTCCGTCTTCTCCGCATGTTGGCGGGGCCACGGGAACACTTTCACACACATCCGCGACCGTACCCGCTCTGGCCGCAAAGGATTGCCCCTCCTCAAGGAATGGGAGAAAATTTATTCTCTCCCATTCCTGTGGCTGTGTGTGAAAGGAATGGGAGAGAACAAATTCCCTCCCATTCCCATCAGGCTAGACGCGCCGAAATACCAATTTGACCTCCAATGTGGTATTTAGATGCGTCCCGTATGCCATCCGCAGTCCATGCGGCTCAGGAAGGCGGGTGCTGGACCGAGCATCAGCCCATCCGTCACCCGGCGGGGAATCTAGACTTTGGCTCCGCCGCAGACCACATTTCAGCCGCGGAGGTCATGGAGAGCGACGTCTTGTAATATCGACCCCCGGTGAGTCGCGGTGGATAGTAACTATGGCCAAAGGCAATACCAAATCTCCTCTTCCACCGCGACTCATGCTCGGCTCGACACAAACACTCCCTCCACAGTCCATCAAACAGCATCCGAAGTGGTAATTCCTATAACTTTCTAATCGTGTACTCTACAGGACGTTATATTATATGCATGGTAATATAACATCATCAAAACGTCTTAAACTAGCATAAAATTTCTAGTGCATTATTCATACTATCCGAGTTTCAAGTTAGACATTTTAAATTTAGTACGCCAGGGCGTTCAACACAATGATTGATGCTATTTTGTCGTTACTGGTACACAGGAGAGAAAGATTTATATAATGGTAAATATCTTGTTTAAATTTTCCATAAATATGGAATATATTTAAAATAAATCATATACATATTTTATTGATGTCAAATTGTTTAGTTAGTTTGATAAGCGTTTGAACAAGAAAGCAATAGAATGATACCGGTTCTCCTCTGAGAAAGGAAGGAGCCAGAGGAGTAAAGATTTTGAAACAAAGTAAGAGGTTTAAGTAAGCCTAACTTAATGTAAATGGGCAACCTTCGCGAAAAACATCAGTCCTTTAATGAACACAGCGTAGACAGACACCAGCATCAGTGTATGGTACTACGATCGCCAGTGCGCTTGCCAAGCGTGGTAAATCTTCCGTATGGAAGTATACAATGTTCTGTAGTAGCTTATTATGTACTGTAACTGTGCGAAGTTTTAGGGAACACAGTTGAGTGGTTTAGTTATAAGAATTCGAGTCAAGAGACCTAACTTCTATCTTCAGGTAATGTTTTTTTTTTTTCAAAACTTCCACACGATTCATATTGTTGACTTGGACATAACAATGGCGACAGGTCCACCAACTGCCCAAAAATGTCTTTGGAGAATATGTATCGAAAGGACTTAATTTTAGAGACCTCTATCTACTCTATTATTGGGAATGGCGTGAAGATAATATATTATTAATTTATATAAATATTTTAATAAAACAATCACATCAGCTTAATAGGTGTAATCAAACCACAAGATGGCGTTACGAGATGAACGCAACTGATCCCCACCACCCTAGGGGGAAGCAGTAGTGACTTACGATGTCTAAAAGGCGATTAAGAGTAATACTTTACGAGTTGTAGTTTTATGGTACTATCTATGTTTATTACCACTGACAAGGGGTTTAAGTTTAATCTCTACGTTAGAGTTTCGCTTTGTTTGATGTAGGGCAAGTATTAAGCTCAGGGATATACCATCCCAGACAAAAGGAAGACAAATAGATAAACTTCTTCGATAAAAATGACGACCTCTGTTGACCAGTTGCGTACAAACAGGTTTTCATGATGTCGCCAGCACTGAGGTCTGGGCTTCGATTCCCGTACGGGTCAATGTACAAAAACTCATTTTCTACATTTTATCGGGTTTAGGTCTTTGTGGAACCTTCGTTGTTTTTGATTACATAACACAAGTGCTTTGACTGCTTACTTTGGGATCTGAGCAATGTGTGAGTAATGAATGTGTGAATGTGTGTACGGGTTTTTCAAAAACTTATGTATGATTAATATCGTAGGCTTGGAGATAAGGCGGCGGCGGGTTCACCACCTGTCACGTTGTTCTAAAAATCTTCGGTGGGAGGTGGGTTGCAAAGGACTTTATTGTCTAGTCCTCTGTCTACCCAAGTATTGATATTGGCGTAAAGATATTTTTTATTAAAAAAAACATTGAAAAAATATTAGAACTGGCGTCAATTTGTCTGTGTGTGTGTATTGTCGCTGTTTACTTTATTACCTTAAAGTCATCTAAAGTGGTGCTTTTTGAACCATGATCCTAGTCTCTGTGGTTCGTTTAAATTATAAAATTTCTATACGTGTGCATCGCCAATACGCTTGCGAAGCATGGCGATATTCGCATATCAATATTAGTTTCAACATTGTACGTTAAAATTTAGTAATAATATTGATAATAAAATATTGTATTTAAAAAAAAAAGACTTGATATTTGGATTTTCGAAATTTCATTCTGATTTCATGCGTTACCTCACTCACGTCACCTACTCTTAACACTTAATTAAAGCTTTTTTTTTTAAAGAAGCCTTTCTGTTATTTTATTTATAAATGAAAACATAAAATAAACGAAGTATTGTTTGAATTCTCAGACGGGGAGCGAATCGTTTAAAGCGTTTAAGTAGCAAAAACAAACGACGGAGTATTGAGGAACGATAGAGGCGACGATCCGAGCCGCAATCATTGGGAACGTGACGAGAATATCAGTTGGATTTCGGGATCGATTACTCCGATGAGAAGGGTGTTTGACTTAATTTTAAGTAACAAGTCAAGACAGACGAGTGAGGCAAGGGGTGAAGAGACTCAAGTTCGTTCCTCAGGTGGCTTGTTCGTACCAATGAGTTTTTTCAAAACTTATGTACGGTTTATGTCGCTGACTTGGACATAACACAGACGGTTAAAAGCGCAGAACCTGTCACGTAGTATCAAAAATATCCTCGGAGGAAGGTGGGTCAAATATCTGTATGGTCACCCTGAAGTATCCTTCTCAACAGGTAGAGAGTGGAAATAATTTGACTTTCAGACAGAAGTACCCCAATATGTAGGAATGAAACGAAATAAAAAAATTACGTATTACGAATATTAAATTTTCGATACTTTAAGATGTTTGCAAAATATATAATTGCCAATTCATACAGAATTGGCAACTGTCAGCTAGGAAAGACACCTATAACTCTCCTCAACATTCAATGTTATACACATATAGTATTTCGCAGCCAATTTGATTAGAAACAAAGCAGTTTTTAGGTGTTTTAATCTTACAGTCTACTAATAATTTTGAGTGCTTTATTGGCGTAGTTAGTGTGGATTACGTTGTTTTACCGTAGTTATGAGTAAATTTGAGCCAAACTCTGTATCTACTGCAAACAACTGATAAGTTGTTGAGGTTGTTCAACTTCTACTCCGTTAGACTAAACTTCATTTGGTTTTAATTCGTTAAGTAATTTGCTTAGCGTCAACTTAGCAATGTTAGTCTTATATTGTAAGAATATATTCTAAAATAAAAAATATCTTAAACATCTACACGCATTTTCCGATACTGGGTTAGTCAGAAAAGATCTTAAGTATTTACCGTTCTGACTTTGTCACAAAGTTATAAAATTAAATAAATAAATATATCTTCACGCAATTCTCAATACAGGGGTAGACAGAGGTCTAGTCTAGACAATTAGGACTTAATTGATGTGGAATGTGTTCCACCGTAGATATTTTGTCACAAAGTAATACCAATATATATTTTCATCTCGTACCGTAAATATTTTTCTAAATGAACAGTACATCTTTTCAGCAATATCAATAGTCTCCCTAAAGATATCCACAAAGAACACCCTGAAATGTTGTGCAGATCGTCCCCCATCTTGTGGGGCCGACCTGCGCTTGCCTGAACGAGGCTGCCACTCGTGAATGTTTCTTTCCTAACGGTTGTCAGTTCTGCGAGCTATGTGCCGGTTTATAACCAGTTCAGCGTGCTGATCATTTTGGCTATGTCGGTTACCTTAGTTTTGCTGTTTTTTTTAAATGTATTTCGTCACGCAGAAACAGATCAAGCATAGCTTTTTCTTTTTGATACAGATGATGAATGCAAGCATTTAATAAAAAAAAGCTTTAACCGTCGTAGTAAATAGCTAAATAAATACTTAGTGGAGCGGCTTTCGCTGCTACTCGAATGGGGGGCCTGTATCACTGCCACGGGTGTAGTATATAGAGAATAAATGTAGTATATAAAAGAAAGTAAGTAGATGAATCTTGAGATTCTGTGTTTCGTCCTGTCAGTTAAGTAACCGTTTTTTCTAACTTGACTACCTTTCTTCTTTCCCAATTCCTTTCTTATAGGTCAGTAATGGGCACGCTGACTTAGGGGTTGGGCGAATCCGGATCGATCCCCAGGAGGAAGGCTCATAGCAATGGATTGTTACGAAACTTAAGTTAGATTTGTAGTGTGACGTGTGTTTTTTATTTGCAGTGTGTAGTGTAACGTGTGGGAGTAGATTTGTGACTTGGACATTAAAACGGCGACTAGCTTATCCCCTGTCACGGTGCTTCAAATTAGACGGGTGAAATGTGAATCGGAAGACCTAATTCGTCTAGATACCTGATTGATACTAATACAAAAATAGGACTAAACGTTTGGTCCTCTTTTTGTTAAAGTTTTGAAGGACTATTGTTGTAATGTTATTACAATTTCGGAGAATTAAAAATATTACGTAGTTTTGTTGAACGAGAGTGTTTGGATAATGGGGTATTATACTTGAAAGAAACTTCGTATTTGAGGATAAAGGAAGGGCTTAGTCGAAACAGAGCGATTGTGTTGGAGTTTGAAGAAACTCTACGAAATACTCCAAAAATTTTCAAGAATACTTTCCAATAAAAATGTTTTGTTTATACTTATATCTTTTATATTTGAATAACACACAGAATAATTCAATATTAACTCACAAAAGAATATTATTATTAGAATAACAGTGAAGCTGCCTTCGATCGCGGGTTCAAGTCTCGCTAGAGGCAAACATTTGTATGATGAATATGAATGTTGATATTTACATGATTTTATAAGTATCTAAATATTTGAATAAATATGAAGGTATGCTTATTGTACTGTTTGTTTGGATAATAAGACGGCGATAGGTTCATCACCTATCACGTTGTTAAAAAAATATCTTCACGCCATTCCCAATACTTTGTACACAGAGGTTCAGACAGTCCTTTCGACCCACTTTTCACCGAAGAAATTTTTTGGGACAACGTGACAGGTGGTGAGCATGTCGCCGGCCCTATGTCTAAGCGAACGATATTACCACCACCTGGAATCGAACTCGGGTGTCTCTTGACTCGAATTCCGATCACAACCCCTCGGCTGTTACAAATATAACACAATTATTGAAATTTTTATATACACCATCCAGAGCATCTGTAAGAGTTCCTTAGAAACCACTCTACCGATACATTCTTTACAAAAGGTAACGCAATTCACATTTCGATATGCGAAATGCGAGAGGCGTTCGTTCTTTCTGTTCGCTTGAGTGCCTAATTTGACGGAGAAAATCTTCAAAAAAGACCAATCTACATTGAAAACCGTGTACGATTGTGGTTATTAAATGAATTTTATCTTTTTTATGGCAGCATAGAATACTAGAAATTATTAAATAATATAAATAAATATATACATAGATAGGGATAACACCCGAGAAAACTTAGAAAAAGTGGTTTTCTAACTGACCCGACCGAGAAATGAACCTCTATGTGGTATGTGCGCCACTTGTCCACGGCGGTCTTCAAATAATTCATAAACTCTAATGTGTAAAACTACTTGAATAGGATCAAATGAAACCTGGCATAATAGAGGATTTATAAGGCAAATTAGAAGAATTTAGAAAACCCCCTATTAAAGGAGTAAAATAGATAGTAAATAAATAATGGTAGAGCCAAGCATCTCCAAGCTTTTGTTGTTGCATGAATGGTTCGGCTCGACCGGGGAAGTACCATGACCTCACAGAATACCGGCGTGAAGTAGAAGTCTAAAAAACTTCTGCGTTTCTTCTGGTGAGTGCAGCTAACCGGAGGCCCACCCCCCCCTCACTCAATTTGGGGGTTTGCACTCTAATGCCGGCAACGCATCTGCTCTGCCTCTGGTAATGTGGGTGTTCATGGGCCGCTGTAATCAACTTACCATCACGTGAGCCACCTGCTCGTTTGCCTCTCTATACCATAAAAAAAGTAAAAGTTAATATAAAATTGTATCATATCCGTACATGGAAGTAAGACAGTTAGAATATAGGCTACTGATTACAATTTAAATCGATCTCTGATTTCAAATATTTGGAATTATGCCTTTAAATAAATAAATATAAATATCTTCAAACAATTCCCAATACAGGGGTAGACAGAGGTCTAGTCTAGACAATTAAGTCCCTTCGACCCACCTTCCACCGAAGATATTTCCGGTACAACGTGACAGGTGGTGAGCCCGTCGCCGCCTTTATGTCCAAGCCAACGATGTAATTCGTACTAAATTTTTGAAAAACCCATTGGTACGACCCTGCCACCTGGGGATCGAACTCGGGTCTCTCGATTCGAAATTCCGACTACCCAACCACTCGGCTATCGTGACTTCCTTGAGTCACATTATGTCCTTGAGAAGTTAAAATGATGAATGGTTTTAATTCTTATACGGCACAGACGCCTTTGATAGTAAATAGTAAACGCCTTTGATAAAACGTTACGTGTCGTAAAAGCTGCTTTGATATATTGTGACACATTAGTGACGAATTAAATTTTTCATGTTATTTTAAATCATGCAGAGAATACACGTAGCTGATTATATGAGATAAGTAGAATAAAAAATATCTTCACGTAGTCGTATATCATTCGTAGATTCAGAAAAATGACGACAGGAGCTTAGGGAGCTGGCATATTCACATGTAAACGAGTTTGCACTTTCAGTTTTCAATTCAAGTCTCAAGAAACATTAGTAAAAAATAATATGTCTGATTTGAAGAAAACATTCATAACATAAACTTTTATTGTAGTAAGTTTAAAGTGAAAAGTTACTTATACGGCTCTGGCATAGTCGCCACGCCTGACAAGCCGTTTGACGATCGTAGTACCATGCACCTTGTTATTAATAAATGTGGGTGGGTATGAAAAAATTTGTTACTCTATACCGCTACAACAGCTTATCGGATTTGAATATAAGAAAGGCAGATTAGTTATATCTAGGAACAACACATAAAAATAGCTGATTTTACACATTAAACGAGAAAAACTACGAGAACGAAATTTGCTTCAAAACCTGCGCAAAGAATCAAAATTATAAATTTCCCATAACATCTCAATTAGATAAAAATAAAACTTTGCGTCGCTTTATCTTCTTATTTGCTAGTAATTGGTTCCTGGACTCGGTTAGCGACGTCTCGCTAGAGGTCTTGAGGAAGCTGGTTACAGCGGCGCAATCGTCTTAAGAGCAATTAGCGACAAGTGCACTCCGAAGCGCTTCAGTTCCGCCGACGATGGAATTTATGGCTCAATCGAGAAATCGGCCACGCCAACATCGTTTACGATTAGAAAATCTATTTTTATATACAAAAATTTAGCTTCCGTGTGTTTGTGATGGTAAAACTCGATAAAAAAAACATCTTCACGCAATTCCCAATACAGGGGTAGACAGAGGTCTAGTCGAAATTAAGTGAAAATTAAGTCACTTCGACCCACCTTCCACCGAAGATATTTTCGAGACAACGTGACAAGTGGTGAGCCCGTCGCCATTTTTATGTCCAGCCCAACGATATAATTCGTACATAAATTTTTGAAAAACTCATAGTCGAGCCTGCCACCGGAGGATCGAAATTTCATTTTAACTCGAAATTTCGACCACCCAACCACTCGGCTATCATGAAACTCGATTGTAAAGAATATAATTTTTTTTATTTAAACGTAACAATAAAATATTAGTTTCCGTTTATTTGTTCACTTAGTCTTAAGGTAACAATAATAACTGGAGAAACCTGCTGCTCCCCTATTATTCAATAAAGTGGGAAAAGCGAATTTTTTTTCGAAATTCCTTAATTCGAACATTACTGTCACCAGCGACTACAATCAGTCCGACACAACTCCTTTAAAAACTCCTTTAAAGAAAGATGCATTACAGTTATCAGTATCGCACAAATAGTTCTTCAGTTCACTCGCATTATTCCTTTCAGTTTATACTATTGTAACATATATGTACATGATATTATTTGAAATACGTGTCAAAGTATTTTTCACCAAACAAAACTTCTTTTTTTTATAAACTCTTAAACATTTCTCGGGATATATGTGCAACAGATGGTGCATTCGTGCACGTTCGCCAATTTGCAACGAATGGCTCGTACTCTGCTGCGATGCACTTTTCAAATAAACTCAAGAGGACAAATCGAATCGTGGCGTGTTTTCTGCAAAGATCACGCAGCTGGTTCACAAAAGGAGAGCGAGGAAAATACAATTGTAGACTACGCTAACTCTGTGTGGCGAAAATACAATTATATAATACGAGTAGGGTACGAACACAAGCCGGTATTTTGATTGTAACGTACTACTCGTTAAAAGAAGATATGTGTGCTATTCATATGCAGTGAAAGAGAAGAGAATGGTTCATTGTCAGAGAAGTGACAAAATTGTAGCACTCATTGATGTCTCTTTTGGAAAAAAATGTTCTTTCATTAGCGTTTCTGTGGCGATATCTACGAGTATGTCCTTACGTAAGAAACTCACAAGTGTCAACAAAACACATCGACATCCTAAATCGCGCTATCGATGTTCTCACGATTGCACGCATACATACGGACACCGAAAGTACACCGGCGAAGAAGATGTCCTCCACATCGTCCGCCACACATCCATCAGAATGGCGTCTCTTAAAAAACAAGAGTGATGGCTCCAACGCCGTTTTACTATATTTTAAACCACTCCAGACACAAACAGTTGCAGTTACGTTGGATTGGTTAAGAGGAAAACAAGTAATTTAATTAAGTACAAGATTCACAAATACAACGACTTTTAAGGAGAATATAAGTGTAGTATAGATTATAACCGGACTATATTTAACTTGAGGTTATTTTCCGGACGATCATTTGTTTGCTTACAATACTAATTATGTTTAGCAAAATCAATTTAAGCATTCGTAACTAGGAAATCATTGAAAAAAAAATTACCATTATTTTTCTAATTAAACAGTTTCACGTTCCAAGTTTGTCTAAATAGATCTCTGAAAACATTAGTTTCTGAAAAACCTCAAACCAACTGAAAAAAAATTACAACAATCGAGGCTGTTTATTCTCAGGTTTAATTACTTATATACAGCGTACAGTAATCTTAAGTTATGATATAAAAAGAAATAATATAACAGCGATTCCGAAGCACAAAAGATTTACATAAATAAAGGTAACTGTACCTTTCCCTAATCGGATTATTATGCCGTTATCAAAGGAAACTAAGCTTACGCGAAAGCTCTGTTCGTTTAAGTTAGCGGTTTGATACAACCCTCCTTGTATGCAGTAGCTTATTAGTCAAAATCCGTTTTTGTGTTATGAGAACAAGAACTAAGTTAATGACTGAACTGCTTTCAACACGAGGATGTGGTGAAAAACTTTAGTGTATTCTCCGCAGTGTCTGAAAATGAAATCTTAACACACCACTAAATAGAAATAAATATGTCTATAGTACATTGCTCTGATCACAAAGTCAATACCTAAAGCACTTTTGGAATCGGAAACAAGGAAGGAACTACAACCATCGAGACCCGAGACAATGCAGAAAGAACGCTTTTCTACATTGAACCATCCGAGAATCGAACCTAAGAGTTCGTCGAACTGCAAAATTTGCACCAGAGCCACCCAGTCTATATAATTATGATTTTAATGATATGATTTATCAAATACATGTTAACACAAATTCGAAATTCCGTAGCATCATGTACAAACAAGGGAATATAGGGAATCTGTGGATGTCCATCACATAACCTCCACAAAGGCTCTCCCGCAGCGAATGTCGTTAGCACACAGAATATCGGCGTCCGGACACGAGGGATGCTGTCTTTTGTACACACTTGGGGGATGTTAACGTCACGTACGTTTCGTGTTGCCATTAAGTAATAACAATAATGAACTGTGCTGTGTTTGAACTCAATATACAACACACTAGTGATTAGATGTTTGACATTTTAATCACTAAATGTAATTCACATTCACATTTCCTGACAGTACGACGTACGAGTGGCCTATACACCGGTTTTCATGATGTTGCCAGCTTAAAGGTGTCGGGTGCGATTGCCGGTTGGGACTTATGTACGCATTATATCGTAGGAAACTATTTTTTCTACATTGTGGCGGGTCTGGACGTCGGTGATACCTTCGTTATTTCCATAATACAAGTGCTACAGCTACTTACTATGGGATCAGAGCAAACTCTCTCTCTCTTCCTATCTTTACTTACTTATATCTCCATCTCAAATTCCTCACCCGATCACACTTTTCATGACGCTCTCTTCACGCATTCACCAGCTTACTCCCCAAGTCAAGCTAGCGTAAATAAATTTTACTTCAAAAAGTAAAGACGTAACTTAGAGAAATCAGACACTAGGGCTCCTTTACAATGTGGTCTTTCACCTTCGAGCTCGGGGCTCGTGGAGAAACTATTTTCGTCTTCTGAAGCGAAGGCCTTAAGGCCTTGTCTCAGCCATTGTCACGGATGATGTCATTCTCGAGGCTCTTTCCTTAATCGCCTCTCACGACACCCACGGGAAGAAAGGATGCGGGATATTGTTAAGCTGAAACCACGTGGCAAAACCCAACTTCGATACCAAATTTACCATTTGATGAATTCGTACAGCATCTGTCGCTCTACATAGTGTTTGTTTTAATTTATTATTATTAACGTATTATAATTTATTTATATAATAATACATATTATAAATTTATATCATTAAAAAAAATTAAATAGCCGAATGGTTGGGTGGTCGGAATTTCGAGTCAAGAGACCCGAGTTCGATCCCCAAATGGCAGGCTCGTACCAATGGGTTTTTCAAAAACTTACGAACGAAAGATATCGTTGGCTTGGACATAAAGACGGCGACGGGCTCACCACCTGTCTAGTTGTCCCGAATATATCTTCTGTGAAAGGTGCGTCGAAGGGGCTTAATTGTCTAGACTAGACCTCTGTCTACCCCTGTAGTGGAAAATATGTGAAGATATTTATTTATTTATAATTTATTTCAGGTTCGGAGTTCAGATTACAAAGTATTTCAGGCACTGTAAGAATTTTAAGTTTGTTTTGTCTAAGAAAATAAGATTTTGCATCTTAATTAAAATAATACCCTTATCTTTAAGATAATCCTTTATGAAAACAGGGCTCGGCAGCAGCGATTATGTAAGTATTAAAATATTTCTTTATAAACGAATCTACCTTTTTACGTTTATAATTTCTTTAGCGAATTTTCTATTGCGATTTTTGGATGGATAAACATCATTAAGGCCGCGACACCAACATGCTAATGTTAACACCTAATATTTATGTTATTAAATTATGGTAACATGTAATATATTTTTATATATATATATATATATATATATATATATATATATATATATATATATATATATATATATATATATATATATATATATATATATATATATATATATATATATATATATATATATATATATATATATATATATATATATATATATATATATATATATATATATATCGCCGTCTTTATGGTTTTGAAAGAAAAAAAAAAAAACCCATTGGTACGAGCCTGCCACCTGGAGATGAACTCGGGTCTCTTGACTCGAAATTCCACTCAACTACTGGGCTATCGTGACTATTTAATTATGGAAATTTAAAAATTTTACCAACACTCGACAAATTTAATGTATAAAAAAAAGTTCAGCATGACTTACGAGTATATGCTTTAAAAAAGATCCTCAGGTGGCAAGCTCGTACCAATGACTTTTTTTTTTCAAAAACTTATGTACGAATTATATCGTTGGCTGAGACATTCAGACGGCGACGGACTCACCACCAGTCACGATGTCCCAAAAATATCTTCTTTGGACCTATGTCTACCCATGTATTGGGAATGGCTTGATGATATAGATAATATCAAGATAAGATATACATTTTCTGTGTACTTAACATGTAAATTATAACACAGACCTCTCTCTTCGCTATTAATTAAGGAAAATGTGAACAAGTTTAAAACATTCAATCCTTTTACACCTTTCATATGCAAATAATCGAAACACGCTTACAAAGCGTGAATCGAAGCTCGAAGCCTTCAAAATATTTAAAAATATACTCCAACCTTTCGTGAGGGGGATGTTAACAGAGACCGTATACGAAATTTCACGAACGTGACAATGAATAGATTAAAAAGGATGAAAGCAAAGTGAAAATTGAAAGAGAGAAAAATAGCAATGCTTTGATAAATATTAATAACTAGTCGAGCCAGCAGTCCGTGTTCTGACCAAATTTCAATAAAACGTTATTGGAAATTTTTAAACAAAGGAAAATTGAGGAAAAAAAAATTTCTGAGTGATCAATTAGCGGTAAAACCTCAAAGAAGAAAGTCATTTTAGATTTTACAACAATTCCTGCGGATCTTTAGAGAAATATTTTATTTTACATATATTATTTATATTTTATTTATTTATCTTCACGCATAATCCCTGACGGGGTAGCCAGAGAGAACAGATCGCCAAGTGTCACGATCCCTACATACTTCTTTCGCTTCTTTCAGATTCATCATCTTCTTCATACATGCACGTACGTCTAGGTAACCGAGTGCTCTTGACCCTCCCCTCTTCGAGCAATTTGCTCACATGGTCTTCGAAAGTTAGTCTCGGTCTTCCTCGACACCTTTTAATATTAACTTTCGCGCTATATATTTTCTCATTGGCTCAACGTGCCCAAACCATCGAAGCGCGTCCTTATCCATTTTTGTGACAAGGTCATCTTTCAAACCTGCCATATTGCGAATCTCTTCGTTTCGCTTTCGGTCGGCCATGGTAAGGCCGCACATTTTACGAAGAGATCGCATCTCCACTGCATTCAACCTGCTTTTATGCTTCTTCTGGCATACCCAGGTTTCGCTGTCATAAAACAAAGTCGGTACCAACACTGCGTTATGTATTGCAAGGCGTGCACTTTTCACAACGCCTTGCCTTTTGACTAACGCAGGCAGGGCGCCATTGACTTTGTTCCCGGCAGCGACACATATCGCATACATAATCTATACATATAAATAAAGTTGGGGAAAATAAAGTTGTGGGGTGTCTGTTTATAATATTGAAATAACCATTTTTAATACATGTATATGAATATATACGGTATATACACCAAAATATTTTTTTACAATTTTTGTCAGTCTGTCTGTTTGTTCCGGCTAATTTCTAAAATGGCTGTATCGAATTTAACGGGACTTTCACTTAAAGACAGCATCAGCTGTCTATAACATCAGTTATAAGGAGTAATTTCCGCGTTCAGTTCAATTATCAGGTTCCGCGTTCAGTGTTAAACCGCAAGCTGATGGCAGCTAATTGCAAATACAAAAGACAGCGAAATCGGCCGAGCCCAAGCAACGCTACGACTTATGATTAATTATTATTATAATAATAATCAATTAAACTACGTCTTATATTAAGGCAATTGATTTTAATTTATGAACATTAAGTAGACGGATGGAGGCGATCGGCTCACCACATGTCACGTTGTCGCAAATAATCCTTTGGTGGAACATGGGTTGAAAGATCTAGACCTCTGCTTACCACAGTATGAGAAATTGCGTGAAGTTAAATATAAATGTAAACGGAGTTAATAGACAAAGGTGTTACTCTGCGGAAATTAATTATTATAGAAAAATATTAAATAAATATAATTATAACAGAGTTTCTTTTTTTATCATGAGAGCCAGGCTCTTGTCGGTGCAGCATCCATGTTAGTTTAGTTGTGTAACTATCTCCATCTTTCTCTATTCAAGGCTGTTGCCTTTACCTTCTTATAAGATTTATCATTTATCTTTCTCTTAATTTGTGTCATATAGCTTATCCATGGTTTTCCTCAACTCCGCTTTCCTTCCATCTTTCCCTCTATGATCTTATTTATGAGTTTGTCATGTCTTAATAGGTGGCCTATCATCTTTACTCTTCGATTATATATATAATTGATATTACAGGTGTTATACAAATACATTGGACCATTCCGCATGCAAAAATAATTCTACTGTACCGGTGCTGGTGCATCCAGTAGAATGAGTACAAGGATCTGTGGGAGGGAGGGTGGTGCACTTCTTCTCTTTGGACTAGGTGACATATTCCATTTATTTTGCATGCGGGATATAATATAATCTTTATAATAATTAATTTCCGCTAAGTAACACCTAAGTCTATTAACTACGTTTATATTTATTTTATGTTCACGCAATTTCCCATACGGGGAAGGCATAATTGCATAATAATCTTTTGCAAATGGAGTTAACGGTGAACGACATAACTGCGTGGTTGTATGACAGACAAGCTCACCTATGCCACTGGGGCTAAGAGGAAAAGCCCATTTTTATTTATTTAAAAAAAATATCTTCACGCAATTCCCAATACAGGGGTAGACAGAGGTCGAGTCTAGACAATTAAGTCCCTTCGACCCACCTTCCACCGAAGATATTTTCGGGACAACGTGACAGATGGTGAGCCCGTCGCCGTCTTTATGTCCAAGCCAACGATATTCGTACATAAGTTTTTGAAAAACCCATTGGTACGAGCCTACCAACTGGGGATCGAACTCGGGTCTATTGACTCGAAATTCCGACCACCCAACCACTCGGCTATCGTGACTTTTTTTATTTATTTAGTTTTTTTAATCTTACAGATCTGAGCCATGCAGCCTACTAAAGGGATTAAAAAAAAAACTTACATACGAATTATATCGTTGGCTTGGACATAAAGACGGCGACAGGCTAACCACCTTTCACGTTGCCAAAAAAATGTCTTCGATGAAAGGTGGGTCGAAGATAATTGTCTAGACCTCTGTCTACCCCTGTATTGGGAATGACCTGAAGATATATAATAAAATGAGTTTCAAAATCGTACCACTACTACCGGAGATTACGCAAATTAGATTATACAAATGTTACCACTTTACGATATTATTATGGAAGTCAAACTAAGTCAACAAATCTTTACGTATTCAAAGCTCGTACACTCTTTAATCATAACGTCGCAACTTTGATAATCTCAGTAACAAGGTGAAAACTTTCAAAGTTACATTTTATTTTTTACATAAAGACAATTTGGAGATCAAAGAGTATCGTGAAGTTACTTGAAGCAAATATATTCGTCGTGAAATTCGTATCAAACATGTTTATAAGTGGCTCTTTGTAGAAGATTCGAAATTTTTTCCTTAATCTAATTAAAAGTTTTTACGAAATTCATATGAAAAATAGGATATATGAAATATTATCTTCTTTACGAGCGAACGCTTATCAGTTATAAACATGTCCACACAATTTTGTTGCTTATTTCAACTAAAAATGAGCCAAATTTGATTAAATCTTCCGATAAACGTAGTGCGACGCAATACTGCATCGAGGATCTGGAAATATGTTATTCAAGGCTTATTAAGATATTATGAATTATATAATATTATTATCAATTAATTTAATATTGACAACTTATATTGAAAAAATCTCAAATATGGCATTTACATGGAGGGCGATAATGGCGATAGGCTCACCAGGTTATCCCAGTAAGCTACAATGAAGTGTTGCGAAAGGAATTCAATAAATATCACATAAAAAAATTCGATGCGGAAATCGTACCTGGATCCTTCGCATACTTAAGCAAGAGCCGTGTCCACCCAAACATAAACATATAATTTTTCACTGGCATGCGAGTTTTAATTTACTTTTGGATGCCAAAAAAGTCGCGTATAGTCCGCCGACATTCCCTTGCTCTAAATCCCTCTGAAATATTTGGGTACACCTTTTCTCAGCAGTGGAAATGTACATGTTCAATTCACTAACTACTATATGCTGGCTGATATGTCAAAAAATATTTTGAAATATGTAAAAAAAATTTTATTACTGTCAAAGAAAATAACTACATAATTAAAAAAAAAAAACTTTTGCAGTAAGAGAGAGGATCTTACAGTGAACACACACAAAACCCCAATTATACACCTTTATATTAAATTAATAACCTAACACTTAAATGGTAAAAATTTAAATAAAATAATCATAAAATAAATGATATATAAATTAACAGAGTTCTGTAAACGTTGATTTACATATTATAAACATAAGTGTACATACAACTGTTAATATTTATCATACTGTTTAAAGAAAATAAGATACATTAGCGGATATATTAATTGAATCACGATAGCGTGATAGGGTGATCGGAATTTCGAGTCAGGAGACCCGAGTTCAATCCCCAAGGGGCCAGCTCGTACCAATGGGTTTTTTCAAAAACTTAAGTACGACTATATCGTTGGCATGGGCATTAAGACGGCGACGGGCTCACCATTTGTCACGTTGTTATTGAAAAAATTACTTCGCAACCCTCCGCATGAAAATATAAAAAGGTATATGTTAGTTATGTATAGTAGTCCGAAGAGAAGAAGAGCACCACCCTCCCTCCCACAGATGCGTGCACTAATTCCACAGATGTGTGCACTAATTCCACTGTATGCACCACCACCACTACTGCCTTGTTTTGAGGCGAAACACGTGTCGCGTTTTCGGTGGTGGTATATGTTACCTGGTTTGAGTGTAGTGGTGGTGGTGCATACAGTGGAATTAGTTCACACATCTGTGGAATTAGTGCACGCATCTGTGGGAGGGAGGGTGGTGCTCTTCTTCTCTTCGGACCAGGTAACATATACCTTTTTATATTTTCATGCGGAGGGTTGCGAAGTAATTTTTTCAATAACAACTTTACAATGAATTGCCGCAAAGTAACGCCTGAGTCAATTAACTAACTTGTCACGTTGTCCCAAAAATATCTTCGGTGGATGGTGGATCGAAGGGACTTAATTGTCTAGACTAGACCTCAGTCTACCCCTGTATTGGGAATGGCGTGAATATATTGAATTGAATCAACGGTTAACTGAACAGTCTCAATAAAATTCAAGTACATACGTGAAGTTAAAAACAATCCCAAGAACACGCGTAACGGCATCAAAAATGGATGTAACATTTACCCCGCATAAAACTCAGCGAATTTTCCACGGTCATAAAAACAACAAACGATAAGCTTAATTATTCATGGGCCGTTCCTAATGTACACCGGGAGGGGAGGGGAGGATCTGTTCGGGGATGCTTTCCACTACAGATACAATATACGGCACGTTATATTAACGCTTTAACAGGGGTATTGTAACTGACATTAATGAACTTAGAGTGCTAATGTGTTCTTTGTGAAGACTTCAAATAGAGGCGAAAAAGTCACGATAGCCGAATGGTTGGCTGATCGGAATTCGAGTCAAGAGAGCCGAGTTCGTTCCCCAGGTGGAAGGCTCGTACCAATAGATTTTTTCAATAACTTTTGTATGATTTTATATCGTTGGCTTGGACATGAAGACGGCGCTAAATAAATAAATATCTTCGGTCGAAAAGACTTAACTGTCTAAATCTCTGTCTACCCCATTATCAGTGTAAAGTTTTTTTAATAATCCGGCTATGTCTTTTTAGTATGTAGTTTGAACTATTAAATCTTAATCAAATTAATGAGAAATTTAGAAAATCAACTGAAATGCCTCCGATTTCAGATCGAACCCGCCAGCTTTTCTTAAAAAAAGCTTCCCTATTTAACTAATTAAGTTTTTAACTATGGAACACAAAGTTTCTGACTCGTCTGTACCTTGTCGATTCTTGCCTCGTGACATCGCAAACAGAGATACCGTGTGAGGAGAAGTTCCTTTGAATAAATTTTTCTTTTTCTTTCTTTTCGTGGGTGGCGTAAAAGACGGAAAAAGCCATGAATACCACGATGTTATTCAAAAGATGACAGGATAACCTTCGCAAATAAACAGATGCAATTTACGCAGACTGGTGACGGGTAGGAGCGTTTAGAATACGAGTTATCTTGTACTTTGATCGCCAACGCACTTATAATTCCTTTCGATTATGGCATCAGTAAAAGTTTGTCGAATTAACGCCATTCACTTATTAGCACAATAAGTGACTGTACATAACAGTGCAGCACAACTGTACATAAACGTATAAAATTGTATTTCAAATTGTAATTTCAAAATGAATTCTAAATAAATTCACCAGTGTATGGTGATGTGAATCCGCGACAAAGAAACTCAATTACACTGACTCCTGTCAACTATTGTTAATTCTTACCTCATTATTAATATAATTAGATACAGTATAAAGAGTTTACTACATTGATCCGACCGTGAATCTAACCCGGGACCTCAGTACTGACGACTTAGTGAAAACCGGTATATATACAAAGTGTACGATTTCCAACTCGTATTATAATAAAGCTTGAACGCTTCGACATTATCATAAAGCTTAATTGCGCATCATTAATTATCGCCGCCCGGAATCACCCGGATTATTTAAAGCCGAGCATTCGCACAATGACGACAATCAGCTAATGGGGCCCGCGGTGGAATTAACGTTTAACATTTCAAGTAACACACCGAGCGATGTATTTCGAAAACTATTTTACTACAACCATTTTATCTACTATACTACCACTACTGTTTTATCGCAAAGCGTTAGTGGTTTTCATAAAGTAGATTAAAACGTAAACAGGAGTTTTACGACCAAATAGATAATGGTGGAGACCCAAAAGCTTACGTTGGGGAGGAGAGGTGAGGGCATACGCTTGATGGCACATCACACTGTTTGTTCCATGTAATTAACTTGTTATCATTTTAAATAATATAATATTTACGACATGATAGCCGAGTGGTTGGGTGGTCGGATTTTCCGGGTTCGATCCCCAGGTGGCAGGCTCGTACCGATGGGTTTTTCAAAAACTTATGTATGAATCGTTGGCTTGGAAATTAAGATGGCAACGGGCTCACCACCTGTCACGTTGTCCTGAAAATATCTTCGGTGGAAGGTGCGTTGAAACGACTTAATTGTCTAGACCTCTGTCTTCTCCTGTATTGGCAATGGTGTGAAGATTTTTTTAATATATTTATCATTAAATTTAATTCAGTTTCACAGGTCACTATTATCTTGTTGGTTGTATCAGTCCGTCTAATATTCCGTATTACTGTATCATTTTATCGTCGCGTACGAATTTAACAAGCTTTCGATCGACGGTTTCGATTCCGGCGAGATTCCGGCGTAAACCACAGAACTGTGCAAGAATACTCAACTTGAGCATATTTGATTTCGAATTTTCCACCGTCGAAAAGACGAAAAGCCTCGAATCAATAACGTATTTAGGCAACGAGAAGATTATTAATGCTACTATAGTATTGATTGGCGCAGGTTATATATCTCACAATAGATGGTATCAAAAATATGTGTGCAGTTGTCATGCGACAGACGTGTATACAGAGACAGGAAGACTAGAAATCCTTTTGAAAACAGTACGACTACATCTGTGTATGCACGAAGCTTCTATTAGGGTCTGGGCAATGTGTATGATGAGGTCCTTATCTATGTATGTATTTATAATGTATATGGATAATATATGTATATGAATTACATGTATATGGTACTTCTAGGGGAGGATCAAGAGTACACGGATAACTAGACGTGCGTGTATGTATAAAATGATAAATTTATGAGAAACGAAAGAGGTATGTAAGAATCGTGACACTTGACGATCTGTTGTCTCTGGCTGCTCCGTTAGGTATTGTGCGTGAAGATAAGTAACGTTTTTTTACCAACGGCCGCAAATTTATTAATGTTATTATAAGTTATGAAACCTTTTTCTCAACATAATAGCGAACCCCGGTTCCCTATTTTCCTTTCATTTCGGTTAATTAAAAAAAAGGCTCGGAAAGATTGCTCAGTTAAGAAACACGTTAACTACCACCATGAAACAAAAACGCCGACAATGTTTAAAACAATGTGATAGTAAACGTCCTACGTTCGTTTCCTGATTCTCTCTATACATATAAATAAAATTTAGGTGTATGCTTGTAATTCCAAACGAACAGCTTGAACTTATATAAAATTTTTAAAATAATTCCCTTCGCCTTTTCGTCACTCTTGGCCCAGCTGCCCAATGTTGCCCCTCACTGGTCTGCTTAATGATAGTCTGGAGTTCTTCGTGATGTTTATACCGCCATCAATCAGTAAACATTGCCATATTCAAGGGACACATCCACAATATACAGGTAAATCCATTTTTCCCACGCAAGTTACCAATACTGGGGTGGACAGTAAAAGACAATGATGTTTATTTTGACCTATTATTCACAGAAACTTATTGAGGATAACATAGGGTACTCACTACCCTCCTACCTACCTATCTCCCTATCGCCATCAGGTAACAACGGTTCAATATACTTTTTTTTTTTTTTCCCAGTTATGCTATCGGTCGTCCATATCCAATTTGATCTTTAATATTCAGTCAGAATAAACGAAATCGCTTCCTGCGTCAAAAATTCGTTTGAAATATAAAAATTACTTTGAAACGTGACTTTCTATAATTATTCAACTGGAAAGAGTATAACAAAAAAAACTTCGGAAACCAGAATACGTGCGCGAATCTACGTTGAACAAGAATCACGTGAATGCGTTACAACCGCATCACGGGTACTCTCTAGAATTTCATACAGGACTGACTAGAGGCCGATGAAATAAATAAAGCATATATAAGATAGGGTATACATTGTTCTGATACCCAAAGTAACTAGCTTAACGTTGTCCCAAAAATATCTTCGGTGGAAGGTGGGTCGAAACGATTTAATTGTCTAGATCACTGTATACCGCTGTATTGGGAATGGTGTGAAGATATTTATTTTTTGTAAATAGCTAAAGCTATTATATCGCAATTTGTTTGGTATCGGAAACGAAGAAGCTTACCAAAAACATGAAGTAGTCCGTGAAATTGTAGAAAAAAATATTTTCCACACTGCAGGCCTCTCTAGTGGAGGACGGTTTGCCACAATCGCCACGCTTGGAAAGCGGATTGGCGATCGCAGTACCAGATATATCGCTATTTAGACACTGCTGCCCGTCATTGGTCTGCTGATTTTCAAGATGGCTGGTAGTTTGATAAACCGTTTCCATGTCTTTTCACTTAGTCGCCGTTAAAACTATAGCCGACGAAAGCAAGGGATGTCCGACAGAGAAAAATATTCACGCAATTTTCTTTACGGGTGTAGACAGAGGTCTAGACAATTGAATAGGTGGTGAGCCTGACGACGTCTTTATGGCCAAGCCAACGATATAAAACCTGGGAACTCGGGTACCTTGACTCGATCACTCAGCTATCGTGACTTAGAACTATCGTAACTGAGAAATATAAGAATTTTTTTTTGTCATTACCTAAAACAAAGATAAAAGTACCATCAATAGTGTAGTGGTGACCTGTCATCGAAACTAAGGGTTACTTTTTTAAGGGTAAGGACTTCCCTTACCCTTATGGTGATCAATATGAATGTTTGTATTCGAATTATGAATGTTTATTTGAATATATTAATGCTTATCTAAGATAGATAGATACATATGTATGTAAGTATAATGTACTAAGACGATGTGCTCTCCGCCTGTATGTGACAAAATAACCTTCGGTGAGAGGTGGGTCCAAAGGACTTATTTGTCTAGATCCCGTAAACCCTATTTCTAAGAAAACGCTTGCAGACAAACAGTTCGATATTTGAATGTAGCAATAAAGCAGTAAATTAACGATGGTAGTTTTGTAGATAAGCTTAAGGCAAAATTTAAAGTCACTTAATTTAATTTCGGGCTCAACCAATCCGAGTTGAAAGCAATTTCGCGTAATCTGATTACGCTATCAAAAAAAAAAGAGGCTAAACGTTATTGTTAATAAAAATTGGGCTATTTTTATGAGATCGTAAAATCGTTACTTCCTGAGAACACGCGCCCGACTGAATTACGCATTAAATGCTCCGCACGGTGGGGGGGAAATGGGAGGGTGTCGGAGTAATGCACAAAGGACTCTACCTTTCTCTTTATGCTTCGGTAGAGCTCGTAGAGAAATATACTACAATCTTAAATGCAATTTGCATGATAAGACCAAATAAAAATCTATATCTCGTAGAATAATATGATAAACTTATACTTAAAATCGAAAATATAGTTTTTTTATTTTTTTATTTATTATTCTTATTCTTTATCGGACACCACAATTTACCATTAGAAATGAGTACGAGGAAGAACAATAACGTAAAATAGGCGGTATTAATTACTTAAAAGCAATCTCTTCCTGTCAACCTTGGAATAGAAGTTGATGAAAATGTAATGAAGAAAACGAGGGTTGTGTGCCGTTTGAAATGAAATGATAAGATAATGGGGTAGCCGTAATATAAAGGAATATCGGGAATAAAATAAGAGGAATACTAAAAGTTAAAAATATGAAAAATAACTTTAGATTTTAAGGATTTCGAATGATTTTAAGTTTTGGAATGAGAGAGGTGACGAAGCACGTCGAATGTCGAGATGCAAAGCATTGCAGAAAGAGATGTTAAACACCATTTCGCACTATACGGTAAATATGGGAGGACAACGAGAATAAATAAAATTAAAAACAAGAAGACAGCTATATTAAATGGTCGTGCAATAGGAGCGACAAAGAGGTCTCCTAGGTCAGGTTAATGTAACACAGAGCATTCATTTGCAGATTACATCTTGTAGCGACTCCATTCGTTAAATTATTTCAGCTTGCAAAAAGTAAAGAAATAAGCATTGCAAGTAACTTTACTGCCGCATACGTTACGGAACTTTACAACAACATTAAAACAGTTATTATTACAGTTATTAAAAAAATTATATAAACTAATTTTAAATAAATGGCCAAAAAATAATGGCCACACATAAAAATAAAATTAAAGGTATGAAAATTGTACGGAACATTTTCCGTAACCACCGTTGGGACGTCATGTCATGTCAGACGTCAATTTTAATACAGCACATCGCGACGCGGGCAGTGCCTAAGGCACATAGTAACCAGAGTACTTTTATGTTGCTGAAGCGTAAGGTTTAGTAATGTTCTAGAAATTGAGCTTCCGCCAAATGCGTCGTTTTTATTCATTTTTGTATTATTTTGTTTGTAACTAAATACCCACGGTGGACCCTTTAATTGCCTGGACTAAAAAATAAGCAATACCACCTGATCCCCAATACAACGCATCAAAATCCGCTAGATAAAATCAGGAGTCTCCCTAAAGACCCTGGCATTGTTCCTGTAATCAAATCAATCAAAGTCACTATATTTAAACTCAGGTTATACAGACATTAACCTTCTTTTAAGTACCGTTTTTATGTGATTGAGTAACAAACATCCAAACATTTACTAAATATTATTTTACCTGTAAAGTTGATTGACAAAACTTAATTACAAATAGAATAGAAAAAAAGAATAGAAAAAACGTTTATTCAGCACAAGCAGTTCATGCACATTAAAGTATAAATACATATTGAGTTTAAAATATAAAAAGGTCGCATTGTGCCGAAAAGGGGTTGGCTCAGCATGAGTTGTGTGAATATGGCCTCACACAGCGCAAATAGTCAGAATGTAGATTATCTATAGAGGAAGCTCGTTAAGTAATGGAAGTAGACAATAAAAATGACGATTGGCAACTTTAATTATATTTTTCACGTCTCTCAAAGACATCATATTTCAAGAGTTCTAGTTATTTTTTCAAATTTACGTCAAATATACTACCTTCGACGTACATAAATTAAAATAGTTACAAGATTCTGCGCTGCAGACAGTTTTAAATATTTATATTTTATGTAAACAAAGACAAACCACAAACTATTATTTATTGTATCTTATTGTAATAATCGATCTATAGTTAACTCATTTTATTGTTTTATATTACTTATTATTTGTATCTATTATCTATTCCCATTCACCTCAGGATGGTCAGGAAGCATTAAAAAAGTAGATACCAACTAACTCCCAACGGGCAAGTAATTCAAGTAAAAAGGACAAATTATTGTAATAAAATAATAAAATAAATATAAATAAATATCTTCACGCAATTCCCAATACAGGGGTAGGTAGACAGAGGTCTAGTCTAGACAATTAAGTCCCTTTGACCCACCTTCCACCGATGATATTTTCGGGATAACGTGACAGGTGGTGAGCCCGTGGCCGCCTTTATGTCCAAGCCAACCATATAATTCGTACATAAGTTTTTGAAAAACTCATTTTTACGAGCCTGCCACTTGGGGATCTAACTCGGGTCTCTCGACTCGAAATTCCGACCACCGAACCACTCGGCTATCGTGCTTATTCTATCTTGAAAAAACACAAATAATAAATAAGATCACGACTAGACTAACTCTATATACCCTCCAAACCGGAATACAAACGTCAAAAAAATTGACTGAAACAATTCAAACACAGTCACGATAGCCGATTGGTTGGGTGATCGAAATTCGATTCGAGAGACCCGAGTCGATCCCTGGGTGGCAGGCTCGCACCAATGGGTTTTTTTCCAAAAACTTACCTACGATTTATATCGTTGGCTTGAACAAAAAGACGCCGACGGACTCACCCACGTAACTAATCAAAAAATCATAAGTCAAAACTTATGAATAATAGTTAATTGACTCAGGCGTTACTTTGCGGAAATTACTTCGCAACCCTCCGCATACAAATATAAAAAGGTATATGTTACCTGGTCCGAAGAGAAGAAGACCCAGGTAACATGGTATATGTTATTATGGTATATGTTTTTATATTTGTATGCCCTCTGCATACAAATATAAAAAGGTATATGTTACCTGGGTCTTCTTCTCTTCGGACCAGGTAACATATACCTTTTTATATTTGTATGCGGAGGGTTGCGAAGTAATTTTTTTAATAACAACTTTTATGAATAATACATAACAATATGAATAATTCATAAATAATGCATAATTAGATGCATAGGTACATAGACATTATAATTTATACAATGTGTTTTGGAAACCACAACTGGCAGCATCACAAACTTTAAAACTAGTCAATTGTCCAGCACTCTATTAAGCCTACTGAATATTCATTTAGCGCCGCACCATTTTACAGCAAGCTTACTGCAAGCCTGCACACGTGTCTGGGCGCTAACGGAGTGTTATGTTCGTGTCGAGCAACACTCAAGTTATATAAAATATAAGTAATATAAAATTGCATTCATGGATTGTTATCTTTTTAATCCGCCACCGTTAATATAGTATAACTGACGAAAGACAAACTTTCCGTAGTATTTTGTTGTTTAAAACTGTGACGTTAGCATAGCTGAAATCACTGATGTTATTTTCTTGGTTGTCGCTTATTTTGATCAAGAAAAACTTCGTTTAATCTCAAACCTTTGTCTATTTTAAACTAACAGTGTAACATAATAAGGAAATGTCCGATGTTTTTAAGTTTAATGTGAAGGTAGTTGGAAAATCATCACGTTTCTGAACATATCTGTGGTACGGTGGTGCTCTACTCTTCTTCAGACCAGATAACATATGCAAATTATTTTTGCATGCGGAATTGTTAAAATAATTTTTTTAGTAACACCTCTATAAAAATTATAAATCGTTATTTTTAACCTATATAGGTTAATATCCAAAAATATTCAAAATTAGGCACGGCTTTCCTCACAATGGTTTTTAGTATGAGTAGATGCGGAAAATTTAATGGGGGAAATGAAATGGCTACGAACGGTTTTAATAGACCCAGGTTCAATACCCGGAACTAGGGATTGAGCCTGGGTCACTCGCATTCTGAAGCGAGCGCCCTAACCACTGGCCTACCACAGCTTAATGTTCATTCATAACATTCTTGACTGCAGTTAAGTCTTCGCAGTTAACATTTTATTTTTCCCAATACAGCTTAGATTTCGCCGGAGCTTATTTTCATCCGTCTGGATGTCAAAGCGAACGATACAAATCATACATAAGGTAAAAAAATCATCACTGCGAATCTGCCTCGTGAGAATCGAACTTCGGTCTCTTGACTGGAATTCCGATCACCCAACCACTCGGCTATCGTGGCTATAATGAAATAAATACATAGATAGGAAAAACATCACATACATTGCTCTCATCCCAAAATAATTAGTTAAAGCACCTGTGTTATGGAATCAGAAATAACGAAGGTACCACAAACGCCCAGACCCGAGAAAATGTGGAAAACATGTTTTCTACACTGACCCGCCCGGGAATCGAATCTGGCAACATCAAGAAAATCGGTGTGTACTGGTATGAAAGTCATCAGTATACTATAATATATAGCACAATGCAAATATTAACCGATACCGCTGATAGTTAAACAATGTTAAAGTAACAGAGATGCACTTCAGAAATGCTTCAGACAGTTATGCGAAGGTTTCATAAACTATGTACGTGTTGCTCTGTGTACTGTATCAAATAATTTCTATGGTAAGTTAGAACGTGCTCTCGCTTAGCAAGTGTAAGTTATTTAACAGCTATACTACAATGAAAAAAATACCTTCGCGCAATTCACAATGCTGAGGTAGACAGCGATCTAGACAATTAAGTATTTTAGACATACCTTTCACAGAAGACATTTACAGAACAACTTGACAGGCGGAGAGCCGGTAGCCGACATCGTGTCCATTCAGTCAAAGACATAAATCATATAAGAGATTTGAAGAAACTTCTTGGTGCGAGCCTACCACCTGGGAAACGAAATCGGGTCTCTTAACTCGAATATCGGTCACCCAACCACTGGCCTACCACAGCTTAATGTTCATTCATAACATTCTTGACTGCAGTTAAGTCTTCGCAGTTAACATTTTATTTTTCCCAATACAGCTTAGATTTCGCCGGAGCTTATTTTCATCCGTCTGGATGTCAAAGCGAACGATACAAATCATACATAAGGTAAAAAAATCATCACTGCGAATCTGCCTCGTGAGAATCGAACTTCGGTCTCTTGACTGGAATTCCGATCACCCAACCACTCGGCTATCGTGGCTATAATGAAATAAATACATAGATAGGAAAAACATCACATACATTGCTCTCATCCCAAAATAATTAGTTAAAGCACCTGTGTTATGGAATCAGAAATAACGAAGGTACCACAAACGCCCAGACCCGAGAAAATGTGGAAAACATGTTTTCTACACTGACCCGCCCGGGAATCGAATCTGGCAACATCAAGAAAATCGGTGTGTACTGGTATGAAAGTCATCAGTATACTATAATATATAGCACAATGCAAATATTAACCGATACCGCTGATAGTTAAGCGCTTTGCATGTAACACAGAGTAAACAATGTTAAAGTAACAGAGATGCACTTCATAAATGCTTCAGACAGTTATGCGAAGGTTTCATAAACTATGTACGTGTTGCTCTGTGTACTGTATCCAATAATTTCTATGGTAAGTTAGAACGTGCTCTCGCTTAGCAAGTGTAAGTTATTTAACAGCTATACTACAATGAAAAAAATACCTTCGCGCAATTCACAATGCTGAGGTAGACAGCGATCTAGACAATTAAGTATTTTAGACATACCTTTCACAGAAGACATTTACAGAACAACTTGACAGGCGGAGAGCCGGTAGCCGACATCGTGTCCATTCAGTCAAAGACATAAATCATATAAGAGATTTGAAGAAACTTCTTGGTGCGAGCCTACCACCTGGGAAACGAAATCGGGTCTCTTAACTCGAATATCGGTCACCTAACCACTGGGCTATCGTGACGTAATCGTCATGAAGGTCTAAAAGAAGATGCACAGTACAGATTTGCAAACAAAGTATTAGAAATCATTAAACTTTCACCCTTTTCAAGTTATACTTAAACGTGCCATTTTCCCAAACATTTCTTAGGTTTCCATATCTTTCTTTCTCAATATATTCTAATTGAAGTGCTAGTTCATCTTGGTCTTGATCAACGAATACTCGCTGAATCGACCTCTTCGAGCCTTCGAAACCTATGTCTTGTAGTGGACTTTGACAGCTCTCTATATAAGTAAATAAGCGGTATAAAATATTAGTATAGTAAACTATGTATTTCAACATTTATGTAGCGAATGCCTGTACAAAATTTTAGAAGACATTATTTGAAAGGGATCTATTCAAAGGGCTGTCATACGTTATTGTGTTTTCCCCTACGATATAAAATCTCGGTAACATCTGCAATAAAGCCTCAAATGTACGAGTTGTTTGTCGCGCATTTCTAAAGCGGTCGCTGAAGTGCTACGGGAAGATCTATGTATACAAAACCGGGAAATATGTGGTGTTTTTGTTACTTGTTTATCCTTATTTATGATATGGGTCATTAAACTTTAAGAAATATTTCCAATAACAAACAATAAATGATAGGATATTTATTTTATCGATTTCTTCAGATAAGAGTCACGATAACCGAGTGGTTGGGTGGTCGAAATTACGAGTCAAGAGACCCGTATTCGATCCCCAGGTGGCAGGTTCGTACCAATAGAATTTTTCATAAACTTATGTACAAATTATATCGTTGGCTTGGACATAACTACCGCGACGGGCTCACCACCAGTCCCGTTGTCTCGAAAATATCTTCGGTGGAAGGTGGGTCAAAGGGACTTAATTGTCTAGATTAGACCTAGTCTAGACTAGACTTAATTTATTTATTTAATTGATTTCTTCATCACTCTTTTCTGTATCGTTCGTTTATATTTAATTCTGTTGTTACAAAAATAAGTTTTAATATTTTTCGAAAAGTAATAAGCAAATTAATTTTTTTAAGTTTAGAAAAGTACAATTAAATGCATTAATTATTCATACATGTTTTATATTCATATACCATTAAAATACAATTGTATTAATTCATTTTGCGTATTTGTGTATAAAACCAATTCAAACAAAATGAAATTCTATACATAAGGGGAGATAATTTACAAAAGTTTGTGGTGGACAGTTTAGTTTTTAAGAGAAATTTCTTAGCATTTCATTCTTAATTGATATACATATTATGAATAGTACATCAAATTCTGAGTCGACCAAAAATTATTAAGTTATTTATTTAAGTACATTAGCATCGGACTGACTACATTCTTTATTATTATTTTTTTGTATAATTTTTTTAACATATCTAATGCAAAGCCATTTACGATAAGTATATACATAGTCAGGTCATAAGTATTGTCACACAGTAAAAACTTTTCTTTTAGAAGGCCACAAAAAAGTTTATTGAATTCGAATTTCGAATTGTTCATGAAAATAAAACTTCATACTTTTAAGAATTTTACTCATTTTTAAATATGGAGTGGACGCTTAAAGAAGACCGTGTTGCAGTTATTGCGTTGCATCGTTGCGGTTACGCGCCAATTCAAGTTTTTGACATACTGAAAAATTTGAATATAACCTAAAGATTCGTTTATCGTACCATTAAACGAAACAATGAAGACTCCAGTGTAGATGACAGGTCAAGAAGTGGTCGCCCTCGGTCTGTTAGGACTCCAGCAGTGATAAAAGATGAGAAGGCTAGAATTAAAAAAGAACCCAAACGTAAGCAGAAACTGTTGGCCCTTCAGATGGGGTTAAGCAGAACCACGGTGAAAAGGGTGTTAAATGAAGACTTAGGGCTTTGAGCATATCGAAGAAAAACAGGACATTGTTTGAATGCTCGTCTAATGCACCTGAGACTGAAGAGATGCCGCGCTTTTTTTAAGCGGTACGCGGGAAAAAAATATCGGGAAATTCTTTTTTCGAATGAAAAATTTTTTACCGTAGAAGAGAGCTACAACAAACAAAATGATAAGGTGTACGCACACAGTAGTGAAAAAGCGAGCAACCGTATTCCGCGTGTCCAACGAAGTCATTTTCCATCCTGGCTCATGGTATGGTTGCGAGTTTCTTACTGGGGCTTAACAGAGGTACATTTTTGTGAGAAAGGTGTAAAAACGAATACAGTTGTGTATCAAAATACAGTCCTGAAGAACCTTGTGGAACCTGTTTCTCATACCATGTTCAATAACAGGCACTGGGTATTCCAATAAGATTCGGCGCCAGCTCATAGAGCGAAGAGCACACAAGACTGGCTGGCGGCGCGTGAAATCGACTTCATCGGGCACGAAGACTGGCCCTCCTCCAGTCCAGATTTGAATCCGTTAGATTACAAGATATGGCAACGCTTGGAGAAAAAGGCATGCTCTAAGCCACATCCCAAATTTGAGTCACTCAAGACATCTTTGATTAAGGCAGCCGCCGATATTGACATGGACCTCGTTCGTGCTGCGATAGACGACTGGCCGCACAGATTGAAGGCCTGTATTCAAAATCACGGAGGTCATTTTGAATAAATTTTAGTGTCATAAGAATCTATGTTTTGTTAAGTTCATTTTGGTATATAAATAGTTACATAATGAATAAACTTGTTTTAACTATTTTAGGTTAAACATGTGACAGAATTTATGACCTGACTAGATATATATAACAGGGTTTTAGGTCACATGGCTTTCGAATGTAATAATGTTTATACGTTTCCTTCAATACAAACGTTATTATGAACTTTTAAAGACCATATGATTAAATTCCTCCTGCAAGGGGTGGGGTCAAGAGTATCTAAGGTCAAGAGTAGTAGGTAACCGAGTACTTAGAGGAGCGTGTATGAAGAAAATGATGAATTTGAAAAAGCAAACAAATTATGCTAGGATCGTGACACTTCTCTATCTGTTCTGACTATGCATGACTATATATAATTTATAATTATTCCGGTATTCATGAAGCAAATACAAAACAAAAAATACCTTTCATAATATTTGTAACAATAACATTCCAATTCGACGGAATATAATTGTACAGGAACTGTGCTCTGCGGAGCGGGTCATTGTGCCCACTGCGATGATCGGAAGTTCCACAGCGCTTTCATCTTACGTTAACCTCGGGATCGAGTGCCGCTCAATGGCTTTCGAGCGCTGTCGGCTTATTGAAAAGCTATTGATTGCGATTTCCAGATTTCTAGGAGTGTTCACGAAGCATAAAGCGATGTATAGGGCTTCGGAGGACGTAATGCTTAGCGATCGCTGACTGAAATGAAAACAGTTTAGACACTCGTACGGGCAGAGCTTTCGTACTGCTATCATACGCCAATAGTGTCGTGTGGTGTTAGAATATAACAGTTGTTAGGACTGCCAATAGTGTCGTGTGGTGTTAGAATATAACAGTTGTTAGGACTGCCAATAGTGTCGTGTGGTGTTAGAATATAACAGTTGTTAGGACTGCCAATAGGGTCGTGTGGTGTTAGAATATAACAGTTGTTAGGACTGCCAATAGTGTCGTGTGGTGATAGAATATAACAGTTGTTAGGACTGCCAATCGCTAATCTGCTACCCAAGCGACGCGATTGAAGGAAATCTTTCTTAGGGGAGACTTTTTCCTTCCTTTTTTGGAGTGAATTTTTATCGGTTGTTCATCAGGGTGCGTCCAAATCGGGCGAATACGCCACCCGTGCGCTACTCGCGTGTAACGTGCGCGCTGCGCGTACTTCTTTCCGCTAACCCGCTCTGTTCGTTTTTTATTGCCGTACGCTGAATGCGTATTATCATGGAATTCATATTATCATGAACGAAACTGTTAGCACGCAAGCCACAAGTGTGAGGCGCACGCATACTGTGCCAGCCTTAGCAAAAATTGCAGTAACTGCACGCATCCGGCGTTCGTACGAGCGGCGCATTCGCCAGATTTGGACACAACCCTTAAGCCAAGCATACACTAGCGAAATATATTTATAATTTTTTAAACAATGATAGACATCTTTGGTCATTCATATTCATCACTTTATATTATAAATGAAAGGGACTATAAAGGAATCCCGTTTTACCAAATACAATTCAGGAAACCCTGGAGATAAATAAATTATAGTGACGCGATGTAATTACAAAATTAAATTACTTCGGAATAATAAAAGTACTTACATACTTATGTTCTTATTACGGGGTAGCCAGAGAGAACAAATCGCCAAGAGGCACGGTCCGTACATGCCTCTTTCGCTTCTTTCAAATACATCATTTTCTTCATATTTGCACACAAGCAATTTGCTCACATGGTCTTCGAAAGTTAGTCTCGGCCTATCTCGCCACCTTTCAAGGTTAATTTCCGCCCTATGTACAAGTATTTTCTTGGCTATTCGGTCTTCACTCATTTGCTAAACGTGCTCAAACCGTCGAAACAATTAACCCAAAAGTCAAAGTTATCAACTTAACGACCGAGTCTATCAACTGTCTAAATACAAATAAATAGCAAATAATTCAGGCCTCAATAAAAATATTAAGTCCATTCAATAAAAGTCCTTTCGGCCCACCTTCCAGCGAAGACATTTTGTGACAACGTGACAGGTGGTGAGCCCTACGTCTTTATGTCCAAGCCATCGATATAAACGTATTGATTAAAGAATAAAAAACTAAACCTACCTTTAAACGTTTACCCTGGGAATATTACTAAAAGAAGAAGCAGTAATTTCTTTTATTGAATATTTTATCGAGAAATCTTCAGAAACTCTTATTTTCTATGTATATAATAATAAATATCATATTTATTAACTATCTATGTTTTTATTGTAGGTATTTGCATATATGTATAAAGTACTATTATATGCCTGTATGTATTGATATAGAGGTATATGTAGTGTATTATATTTAATATCATTGTATTTTAATTTTGCTTTGTTTTCTTTAAACCTTTATTTTTTTAATTATGAGTTTTGCACCCATCACTAGATTCACTGCTTAAACCAAAGGAAGAGAATGCCTTTAGGCATTAATTCCGCGATTTAGTACATTTTTATAATGTGTGCAAATAAAGTTTAAATAAATAAATAAACCGTACTCTACGTAACTCCGGTATCTTGATACGAATTCCAACCACCTAACCACTTAATTAAACGTGACTTAAATAAACTCTGCAATTAATTTGTGATACAATTCATTGATCGAAACCAAACGACTCGTACAAAAGGGACCCTGATTATACGTATCAATTGTTTCCATGCAACACACGGCGCATAGATGCAATTCAATTTCGGAAGTAATTAAAGCCCGGCCCGCTGCACGTCTGCCGCTGACGGCTGCCGTATAAGGTAGTTTAATTTGGTGCCCGGTCAATTCTGAGGTCGTTCTGTGAACGGTTTTCATGCGAATGCGGTCCAAAGTCTCAAAGCAACAATGCCTTAACACATTTGTACAATGGGATTACGCTTTAGCGGTATAGTTTAATGGAGTCTAGACTTTCACCTTTACGCCTACGACCGTCCTGTTTATGTGAAGAGTGAATATTAAAATAGCGCGAAAAACAGAATTTACATTTATATGTCATTCTTTATTTAAACAAATAAAACTATTTTTATATTTACAATAACCATTAAATTTACAATTATCCTGCAGACTTGTGGCATGATATCAAGAACGCTACCAGCATTTCCACGTTGAATATCTTCATCTTCAATGAAAGAATCAGCTTTTTTGTCACCAGCAGCTACGACCAGTCGCGGAAGCACTAACTTAATATAAAAAAAAATATAATACCTTCACGCAATTCCCAATACAGGGGTAGACAGAGGTCAAGTCTAGACAATTAAGTCCCTTTGACCCACCTTCCACCGAAGATATTTTCGGGACAGCGTGACAGGTGGTGAGCCCGTCGCCGCCTTTATGTCCAAGCCAACGATGAAATTCGTACATAAGTTTTTGAAAAACTCATTGGTACTGCCACCTGGGGATCGAACTCGGGTCTCTCGTCTCGAAATTCCGACCACCCAACAACTCTCTTCTAATCTCTGTATTTCTACAGTAATATGCATGCCATTCCGTTACTGTAATCTTTGTTGGATTTATTGTTTTGTGGCAGTGAATATACTTACTTTCTGCATTTTTTATAATAATAAATACATATATAGATGGGGACAACATCACATACTTTGCTCCGATCCCAATATAAGATGCTAAAGCACTTGAGGTATGGGAATCGTAAACAGCGAAGGCTCCACAAACACCCAGACCCGATAAAATGTAGAATAAGTGGTTTTTCTACATTGACCCGACCGGGAATCGAACCCGGGACCTCAAGATGGTAGCACCTTGAAAACCGGTGTTTACGCCACTCGTCGCCGGAGAGAGAGTCCACACGTCATTAATTCTAAATTCAGTCTAATATTTTTGTTATTGTAGTCATTTGAAAAGCTAATTGAATTTTTATTGACAACATTGTGCCGTAACATTTGTGACAAACAAGGTTAGATCTAGTGAATTGTACATGAAGCTACATAGATACTGAACGAAAAATGATAGCCACTCCAAATTTATTGCATGTAACAAAATGTCACCAGTGAATACAAATTACAGTTAGATTCCACCATACAGGATTTATTGTTTCCCGAATGTGGATCTTAAAGACGGGGCTTACTTTATCTCTCACGCCCCGACGACTCAGTTCACGCCACATGCCGCATGTGTATTTCGATACGTTCATGTGTGACGTATCTTTAAGTGATGCAGAATAGATTCACTTGTGTTCATCGAGATTCTAATGAAATAACACTTATATTTACAACGCTAAAGTTTGTGACACAGGTTTGTATTAATGGAAGAGTGATTGTTACCACTGAATATATTTTGACGAAACTTTATTCTTCGAATTTATGCCTTCGAATAAGTAGGTTTTTCTGCAGTAGTCACGTAAACTTCCTAAAAGAAAAAAAATAAACTTTATGGTTTTACTTTCAAAAGTGACAGATTTTCCCAAAAACTTTCAACCCCATATTGGGATGAATTTTTGGGTAAAATTTTGCAAAGAAGTGATTATTTCGCAACTGAAATATAAGAAATTTAGTTACCAGATTCATACAAAATTACAAAAAGGGTACTATGAAACGCGAAAATAAGTAATGGTTTAGGTTTACTTATTTTAGCGTTTCATAGTGACTTTTTTAAAAACTACATAGTAGATATACTTACGATATAAAAGGTATGAATTGCCAAAATTTAAAGTTTAACCTTTATTAATTCAAAAAAAAAAAAAAGAAATCTTTACCGAGCAGATTCCGGTCCTTCAATGCTGTTAAGGAAGTTAGTACAGTGTGAGAATATATTTATCTCCTACAATATAATAATCAAGGAAATAGATTAATGGTTCTCGGATGATTCACATAAGACGAAACAACAACCACAAAAGTCTTTGAATGAAAAACAAACATATAATTTGCTACATTTTTTTTTCATCATGAAATTCTGAAAACTAATTAAAAAATGACAAGCGAACAAAGTCGCAAGTAACAGCTTGTTTGATATAGTTATTATTTGAATGCTTTGAGTTCTGAAGCTAAACTTCAGAACTGCGAAAAATTTAATATCCCCGGGGATAAGCGAAAATTCCGCTGCGTTGCCGCTTTTCATATTTTTTAAAGCCACGAAACGAAAAGATTGAATTTTACGTGGACTTTTTTTTAAATACAGGTACGTCCCGCCTGAGGAAAACTATTTAATTAGCCCCCGAAGCTTACAGAGTAATGTTATAACTTTAACGTCTATAGCTTTATGTCTGTCTGTTGGATCGTAGCTCCTTAACCAATAAACCGTGTTAGGGTCGTTTCGAAGAAATTCTAAATTTTCCTTTTAACCAATTTTAAAAGGCAGAATACTACTGACGGCACCAAGACCTTATAACAAAGGTTATACAAACCAAATCACGATAGCCTAATGATTGGATGTTCGGAATTCGTGTCAAAAGACCCGAGTTCTATCTCTAGGTGGTAGGCTCGTACAAACGAGTTTTTGAAAAAAACTCGCTTGTAGGATGGCTAAGGGCTGTTTTCATATCGTATTGTGACTTCTTTCAACTCCTGTATGGGAAATTGCGTGAAGGTAATGTTCAGGCATTTGAACATCATTACCACTATTTTAATGTATTGAGAAATATGAGCAGTTTCAACAATTGTGGTCGATACCAAATTCGATTAGCTAATTTTTCTGTTTTAAAATATTTTATTTAATGTTATATTACTGATAAAATACACAAAGGAATTATATTATTAAGTAATTAAACTATTACTAAGTATCCAGTATCGAATTCCGATACTCATTCGTGCTCAATAATTCGCAAAACACATTCGAGAACATTGAAAAGCAGCCATTTATGCAAACTATGGACTGGAATAGTACGATTATTTCTCTCACGAGTGCTGTAAGAACAGTAATGCTATAAAGAGTAGATTAATCCACAATCTGTAGCTATTATATCTAGAACTCCCATTGTAACTACAATATTCGAACAATAGTGTACGTGTTAGTGGCAGGCGGCAATCTCTACTGCTGCTTAAGTGGACCGGTTTAATAGGAATGGAGGCTTGGTCATGCAGAATACCGAAGTCAAGTATATTTACTCATCAATGTGTCGGCCGATGAGACCATTCCTCTATTTCCTATTCTATTCATCCTCTTAGTCCCAATTCAACAAAACAAATAACAGTCAAGTGCGTGAAACGTCCAAATAAAGTATCATTAGTACCGTATTCTGTAGCGTTAAGAGTAAAGCATCATTTCCAATGTTTAACATTTGTTTTGTTTTCTCTGTTGTTTTTTAGATGTGTGATACACCTCTTTACCCATACAATACATGAGTAATTAATAACTACTTCCATAGCAAATTGCAGCATGCAAATTCATCATAACATTAGTGAAAATTGCTGTAGAATTTGAGGTCATATTTATTTATTTTTTTATCAATATAGAGAAGCTACACCAAATTATATTAAATATAAAAATATAAATACAATATGCCTGCATACCATCAACAGTTCTGAAGTGCACAGTGAAATTATTTTGTGTAATAGAGACTTAAAATCTTTCTGTATTAAATAATATTTCTGTAAATAAAAATACTATAAATTTCTCAACAAATTTGAGGTTAATTAATACAAAAAATTTACATAAACAACCGAAATGAAGGAGCTTTCGTAGCTTCTACTAGCTGTCGTAGCCCATACAGTGTGAAAACGTTTCTACACGCAGCCCGGATCCGCTTTGTCATGCTAATGCCGGGACACTAGACAGTTAGCGAGATTTTAAAGCGCTTTTATGGTTGTTACACACTTTGAGGAAAATACGTACATGTTTCACTAGAGCACCGATTATTTGCTTTTTTTTTATTAAGTTGAATAACGAGCTATCAGTCCACGTGACAATCTCTTTGTTGGAAAATTTTTGTTCGGTTAACATTGTCATCTTAATTATATTTCATTATACAATTATTCGTAGGGGTAGATCTAATTTTATCTATCCAAAAAATAAAAGGCTAGCTGAAAAACCAAAAGATATGAGTTTTTAAACACTCTAAAACCTATAAATAAATATCTTGTCACAAAAAAAAACAACATAAAACTTCTAAATCCGGTACACACGCATAAAATTTGTGAGGGTCTTTTGGAAGCATAAAACTTATTTTGTATAGATATCATACATAAAACCAGAATAATATTAAGGATCAAAGGGAAATATTCTTTCACTGCTTCACCTATTTTCCGCAATCGGCAAGAGTTAAAGCTAAAATCTTTATTTTTCGACAGGATAAATTTCACGAGTTAAATTTAATTTTTAAAGCCGAATAAGATTCACCCCTTTCATTTCCATGGCTTAAGGAAAAGCCTCGAAAATACAATAGGCTACAAACACACGGCGGGATAACGATTTCGAAGACCAAAACAAAACATATCGGTGACGGCCAGCAGCCTGTAAAGTGCGGTATGTCTGGTATTGGGATCGTGAATCTTATAGGCAAACGTGGCGATTTAAGACGGGGGAAAGGGTTATGTTCTATGGGGGACTTTTATATGCCGTTATGATGATGAATAAACTATTTTAACCGACATATAAAAGGATCAGCTTTCATGTTATTCAGTAACAGTGCCAATAAGTACCCTACAATGTAAATACACTAACTTTTCCTTTCTCTCTCTCTCACTCTACTGTTTACGTTTCAGTTTTTGTTTGGAATTTGACCCCCACGAGATGGAGTGACGACCTGCAAAACATTGCGGGGAGTCGATGGATGCTGGTGAGTCGGCAACGTTCTTTGTGGAGATTTTTGTGGGAGGCCTATGTTTAATGGACTCTTGATGGGAAGTAAAGAAGAAGAAGCTTTAATTCTTTAAAGTACTTACATACATATATATATATTCACACCTCTTTCCCGTAGGGGTAGGCCTCTTCTTTCCACTTGCTACGATCCTTACATACTTGTTTAGCTTCGTCCACTTTCATCCCTTCATACATTCTCTTCGATTTAGGGTACTCTTGACCTGGCCTCCAGTATATAGCCAATAAAGTAAAATATAAAAAATATATCTTCACGCAATTCCCAATACAGGGGTAGACAGAAGTCAAGTATAGACAATTAAGTTCCTTCGACCCACCTTCCACCGATGATATTTTCGGGACCACGTGACAGGTGGTGAGCCCGTCGCCGTTTTTATGTCCAAGCCAACGATGAATTTCGTACATAAGTATTTAAAAAACTCATTGGTACTGCCACCTGGGGATCGAACTCGGGTCTCTCGACTCGAAATTACGACCACCCAACAACTCGGCTATCGTGACTTCAAAAGACAATAAAGTAGTTTAAATAATTTATTCGAAATATGTTTCCTATTGTCGACGAATACATAATTCAACCAACACGTCATGAAATAGTAAGCGCGTGCTTAGCTGAATTACTAAGACCCTTTTACCGAAAACAAGAATACATAGCCGACGCGTTAATAATTCAAAATTTAATTCAACATAATATTCAAAGATAATTTTACACGTGTAGCAGTGGAATCTATTAGCCGAACCTAATACGGTACATTCGGCTTAAAATAATCCTGCTAATGTCGAGTCGCAATAATTAATGAGGTACACTTAGGATTATGAAAATGTTCGTGCGGTAAAGGTTTATTATAAGGACATACAACACTTCAATTATACTTCGTTGCGTTTATAATTAAACCGCAACAGTACGTGGTACCGTGGTAGCTTTGAGGAGCTTGTTTATTCCATGGTTATATGAAATAGTACTAACAACACTTCATCAGTCCGCCTTAACAGTTGGGAGTTAGGCAATAAAACAATTTATCGGCAGATACTTGCCGATAAATCGTTTTATTTATCGTCTTACGTAGATACCGGATGGTAAGAGACGAATCGGACGTTTAATAGTTTTTGCCGACTGATTAGTAAAGAAAATATCTTCACGACATTTCCAATACAGGGGGTAGACAGAGGTCTAGAAGTCCATTCGACCCACCTTACACAGAAGACTATTACATGAATACAATCATTCACATATACTTTGGCTTCACCAATAAGGTTGTAGTGTAATGTTTACATTCTTAATGACAAAGAAAAAATTATTGAAAGCATAAGTCTGTAAATATCCCGACAGACTTTGTGAGTTTTGGCATATGTAGAATGAAGTTTAAAACTTTTAATACAAATAGTAAGTTAAGCGATAGTTGTGAAGTAACAATAACATCGAGTTCCGAAGATAGGAGGATAGGAAATATTGTCCTTGCGCTAAAACTTACTCCATGTGGAGTCATTGAATAAGTGTCAATGATACAGTGGATCGGGAAACTTACTCCATCTATTATAGTGAACCATAAAAATTATAATACAAAGTTTTATTTATTTTATAAAAAAATTACATGGGTTAATATATATCAACTCAAATCAAATAAAATAAATATTGTTACGTAATTCCCAATACAGGGGCAGACAGAGCTCTAGTCTAGACAACTGAGTCCCTTCGATCCACCGAAGATATTTTCGAGACAACGTGACAGGTGGTGAGCCCGTCGCCGTCTTTATGTCCAAGCCAACGATATAATTCGTACATAAGTTTTTGAAAAACCCATTGGTACGTGCCTGCCACCTGGGGATCGAACTCGGGTCTCTTGACTCGAAATTCCGACCACCCAAATACTCTGTTATCGTGACTTTCGGGGTCACGATATTTATATTCGATATTAAATATGACGGATACGATATTAGGCATGTATAATTAATTAAAAATATTATAGACACAACCGACGATTTTAACCAGAGCCAATAAATCCCAGTTCGATCCGAAAGTGGCAGGCTCGTATCAACGAGTTAGTTTTCCAAATTTTTATGTACGATTTACATCTTTGGATTGAATCTTTGGATCTTTGGAAATACGACGACAGGCTCACCCTTTACATTGTCCCAAAAAAAAGTTTTCGGTGAAAGGTGGATCGAAAGAACTTAATTATTTCGACCTCTGTCGACCCCAGTTAATCTTATTTTAATACTATTAGGAAGGTAAGTAAGTTCGCTATTCCGTGTCGAAACATTTAATGCTATAAGACGGCAGTCTGATGCAGGCGTCGAGTAATAATTTGCAGGTATTATTTCGTTTGCTGAGAATGTTGAGATCGTTCTGCGGTCGGTTCACTAGGACAGCGCTCACGGAGCTAACTTTTTAATAGGCTTTTACCCGCCACATTTATTGCGATTAGTAGCGTTAACATTTATTATTTTTTTAAGTTACATGAAATCATAAAAATATTAAATATAAACGTATATTGATTGCCCTAATTGTGACATAAAACTCAGCATATGTTTTATGCTTCAAAATTCATAAATATAAAAAAAATATAACGTAATACACAGTAAAAATATCCCTTGCGGAAAATTGAAATATAATGTTAATATTACCCTTATATAGAAACGTATTCTTGGAATAAAGTCACGATAGCCGAGTAGTTGGGTACATAAAGACGACGACGGGCTTGCCACCTCCCACGTTGGCCCAAATATCTTCAGTGAAAGGGTGGTCGAAGGAAATTAACTGTCTAGACTATACCTCTGTCTACCCCTGTATTGGGAATGGCGTGAAGATATTTATTTTTTATTTATTTTATACTCCTGAAAAAAAAAATCGGTTACTTTGATGCTTCGATCCGAGTGATATGTATACGTAATTGAATTCAATCTACAACGGTCAGACAGTACGATGCATGAATCAAAACAAATCTAATAGAGTCGGCCGCTCTCCAACGCAGTTTGCGTATCCGATAGTCGATCAATATTGTCGGCTACCCGGTCTGTCTGTTGTGTTTACCACCTTAAAAGTATAGCTGATGAATCACCAGGTGTAACTGCGGTATGGTGTCGATAGTTCACATTAGCCTAAATAAAATGCAATCAAAAATTTTGATTATTGTTAGATAAGTAAATTAAAGTCACAATAGCCGAGTGATTGGGTGATCGGAATTCGAGTCAAGAGACCCAAGTGTGATCCCTAGGTGGCAATGGGGTTTTCAAAAGCTTATGTACGAATTACTTTGTTGGCTTGGACATAAAGACGGCGGGTTTAACACCTGTCACGTTGTCCCGAAAATATCTTCGGTGGGAGGTGAGTCGAAAGTACTTAATTGTCCAGACCACTGTCTACCCTGTATAGGGAATGCGGTGAAGATTATATTTAATTATTAAATTAAAGTCATATTCGAAGCTGGGTAACAGATTCTTTGTTACAACTGAGGAATTCCTCACAGCGTGTCACGCAGTCACTCTGTAACAATATCTCCCGACTACAACCTATACCACAGGATACTACACGGCCTAATGAAGATTATGTGATTTCACCTCCATAAACAGCTTTTCGATTACCATGGCAAACGAGTAAGAACTATTGTGTTTACGCGTGTATACAGGCAAACGCAAAATAACATCTTGATAGTTTAAGGCAATATAAAATCAGCCTGTTAATATTGTGAAGTATAAATAGCTTATACTTCACAATATTAACAGGCTGATTGAGATTGATGAGGGACGCATCACGCGCTATGTTTTTTCAACTGCGAAGTTATACAACAGTTATTTTTGGCCAGGATAAAATATAAGAATAATATAAAAGAGCCTTATTTAGTTATCTTGTTTCTTTGCCGAAATAAGGAACTTCGTTGCCATATTTATTTATTGATATAATTTTTGTTACATCTGAATTTGTTCGTTTACTCAGAATCTGTGTACGACATATTTAAGAATTTGGTTGACTTTTCAGAATCAACAATAAAATGGTAATTCGAATTAAACAATAGTTCAAGACATTATCAATAGTTTTCGATATTATAAAAAATATCTTTATGCCATTTTCAATATTGGGGTGATCAGAAGTTCAGCCCACTTTTCACCTAAGACATTTTTTGGGACGAAGTGATAGACTACCTGCCTGTCGCCGTCTTTGTGTACAAGCCCATAACACATCGTACAACAGTTTTTAAAAACCTATGTGGTACAAGCCTAGTTCACTCGAATTCCGATCAGCCTCTCGGCTATCTTTACTGCTATAATGCATTCATAATTAAAAATAATAAAAATTAAATGCAAAAAATCAAAGTGCCAAAAGCTTCAATAATTTCAATACTATCTTGTTTGGTATGAAAGCAAAATTTAACATCGGAGCTTTTAGGCATCATATCACTGTGAAGTAAATAGAAAAAAATCTCTCGCGCAGCGTCCAACCTTTTGACAACGCCGAACGTAAATACCAGTCAGAACAAATGGAATAATTAATGTTACAGGTTTTGGCAGGCGTTTACGCATACGAAGTTGGTGAATTTAGATTTTACAGGCTTCTAGAGCGGTTGGATAGTCGGAATTTCGAGTCATGAGACCCGAGTTCGATCTCCAGGTGGCAGGCTCCAATGGCGAATAAATTTGTGCGAACAAATTTTTCAAAAACATGTACGTACGAGTATTATATTATTGCTATAATCGAGGGAGGGTTTGCTATGATCGTTATGCTTGGCAAGCGGATTGGCGATCAAATTACTAGAACCCTCACACCTTAGACGCTGCTCCCCGTCACCTCTCTGCTGAATTTTAGTCTAGAGTTTTTCGAGATGGTTATCCCGACATCAGTCGGTAGAGGCATTTTCAAGACTTAAGTCGCCCGTAAAAGGGGTCGCATATTCTAACGTACTAACCACATGCCAATTACTGATCAAAATGGGTAAACGATAAATATGTTAAGGTACAGGTTTTTATTGTAAAAAAACATGACAACTAAAAGCCAACTGATAATTTTGAAAGTAATTTATTATTCATTAATGATTAATAAGGCAATTAATACCAGTTGTATTAATCATCACAGCACTCTCCTCATCAATATATACTTTTATACATGTTTACAAACATAACGGCCAGTATAAGTCCATAGTGGGACATATGCCTCTCCCATAAAGAGGATTTGCCCTAATTGCTACGCTTGGCAACCGGATTGGCGATCTAAGTACCAGACACCTAGCATCTTAGACGCTGTTCCCCATCAGAGGGTATATAATAGTTTTAATTTTCTAGTATAGTATTACGAGATTTTTCGAGATAGTTATCCCGCCAACTATCAGTAGCCATTTCCAGTAGCTTTTCTCTTAGCCGCTTATTACGACACTAACGATAAGGGCCAATTGTAATCGTGCTAATCCACTCACTGTTAAACCTAGAGTATAGTGTCAATAAGAAAATAAACATACGAGATTAACATTTGGAATAATGATACGTCACTTACCCCTGGAGGTTAATAACACTCACTGCATACCAGAATTTATTTGAATTTCATATCTGAACAAATTATGCGACGTACCTGAAAATGTAGAAAACAATTTTTAGCAGGTAAAACTCAAAGCGAGACACTATCAAAGGTAGAATTGCGAATCCCGGGTTACGGACCTTTTTGTTTTAAAATCATTTACTTATAACTCATATATGTAAGTTTCTAAGCCATTCAGATAACAAACATTCTAAACTAAAAATCACCTCTACAAATGAAAAAAAAATCTTCACGCCATTGCCAATACTGAAGTAGACAGAGGTCCAGACAATTAAGTCCTTTCGACCTTTCACTGAAGACACACTTTGGAAAACGTCTTATGTCCAAGTCAATAATATAAATCATACATAAGTTTAAAAAACCCACCACTTGGAGATCGAACTCGGGACTTGTCGGGTCTGAAATCCTGTACAACATATCTATATCTTAAAAAATCTAGTATTTAATACAAAAACAATGTACAATATCGTACAATAATATGGTTTATTCTACTTTGAGGAGATAAAACCATAACTTTCATAGTCTTCAGCTCCAGAAGACAAGTCTGCAATTTCAATGAAAATTTTATTCAAAAGCCTTGAATTGTCTCTTCAACTACAGTAACATAGACGAGGTAGAAAGATTCTTAAAATGATACTACAAAGGATTCGAGCTGCTCTTCACTTGGACAAAACGAGCCATCCTGAAAGGATTGCGAAGAAAATATTCAATATCTATTGAACATCGCTTCCGTGCGACAAAAGTAACCAATGGTCTACATAAAGAACGAAAATTTATGAAAGGTTTCAGAGATTTATGAAAGATCTGTGAAATATTTTCTGCAATAAATCTAGTGTTATTAAAAATTATTATTTTATTTTACTTGGCTTATGTATAGTGGATCACGCGTCCACTATAAATAAGTCAACGTTTCAGTGTATGAATCTTTTTGTAACACGATACGACTAGCGTGATAAGCTCTCGAAAAATACCAGATCAAAACTAAGCAGAATAGTGGTCAGCAACAGCGTCTGATATCTCCGGTAATGCGATCACCTATCGACTTTTTAGATGTGACGTTTACAGTAAATCCTCCTCACAGGAGTCGCCTACACCTTACAGTAGATTTTTGCATACTACAAGTATTTAAAGTATTCACTTAAAACTATTGGTTCAAAGCCGGTGTAGAGATCAACTTCATAAATAAATAATTCCACTTGCAATTGTAGCTCACTTTAAATCCAGGGTTATTCGGAAACAGCTAGGCCTAGAGGCACAAATATAATTAATGTTTAACGTGGACTGAGTCTGACAGGCCCTTTAAGTTCCCGTTAGATCAAAGAACGCCATACGAGAGGATGTTTCCAAGGGAGAGATAATTCAATAAATTGGGTTTTAATATTTAGTAATTATACCTAAATATTTGATGAAATAGAAAGTTATTAAGTTTGAGAATGTAACGTAGACAAAAATGTTACAAATAAGAAATAGTACAAAATTAGTGTAATAACGTGACATCACAGCTAGAAAATTGACTTCAGATTTGGAGTAAAACAGAAGTTATGAAAATATAATCGAATGTTTCGATGTTTTTCGTGTTTTTGTTGTAATAACTATGTCGAAATTAGGCAAGATTTTTACAAATATACTAAGAATTTTGTGTAATTTGGGAAAACAAGAAATAAAAGAGCTTCATTTAAACGTGAGTTTAGCCGTTTTTAAATATTTAATAAATATAAGAACATGAAGTACAAGACGTGAGACGGAAGACGAAGTGATCATATTTATTTATAATATGACAGATAATTACAGAGTTTAAGTAGGTGGCGCTTTATAGCTGCGTTCACAAATTGCAATTAACTTATTTTAACTCTGTACATCAAAATGGTTTTACGTATTAGAATATTTTAAATAAGGATTTAAATATTACATATCATATGGTACTTATGTATTATAACATCACGAGACCGGTAGGGTACCTGTACCAATGGTATACTGTGCCTGACAATTGAGCAATTAGCTCCATGGTTTAAAGGCGATAGGATAAGTATAAAAAATATCTTCACGCAATTCCCAATACAGGGGTAGACAGAGGTCGAGTCTAGACAATCAAGTCCCTTCGACCCACCTTCCACCGAAGATATTTTCGGGACAACGTGACAGGTGGTGAGCCCGTCGCCGTCTTTATGTCCAAGCCAACGATATTCGTACATAAGTTTTTGAAAAACCCATTGGTACGAGCCTACCAACTGGGGATCGAACTCGGGTCTATTGACTCGAAATTCCGACCACCCAACCACTCGGCTATCGTGACTAGGATAAGTATATTTTTGTATATTTTCGACAAATATTCTCAGCTTGCTATGGAAAGGGCTATGAGCGATGTTTCTCTGCGTGACAGAATCCGAAGTAGAACCCGGGTAACCGACAAAGCCGTTAGGATTAGCATATTGAAGAGGCAATGGGCCGACCACATAGCTCGTAGATCTGACAGCCGTTGGGATAGGTTCTCAAGTGATAACATCGTACAGGCAACAGCAGTGTAGGACGACCCCACACAAGGTAGAGCGATGACCTGCATAATATTGCGGGGAAATGATGGATGCAGATGGCACAGGACGGATCTGTATAGCAAACTTTGGGAGAGGCCTAACATTCAGCAGTGGACTTCGGATAGGCTGTTATGATGATGATGACACAACTATATATTCTGTTTTCAGGTCTAGACTTGAAAAGAGGTAGGAGGAAGTTGCACGGTACAACTAGGAGTTCTTATAGCATTAGACATTGTATTATAAATAATAATAATAATACATATAGTTAGCAACTGATCCGAAACTAAGTAGCTGAAGCACTTGTGTTTTGAAATCGGAAACAACTATGGAAATACTAATCACCCAGACCTGTGACGATGCAGAACAAGTGATTTCCCACAAAGACCCGTACGAGAATCGAACCCGGGACCCCAAAGCCGTCAACACCACGGAACCGATGTGTACGCCACTCGTCCCCTGAGGTCATCTTTAGTCTATATTGTTATAAATTGTCTTGTAACATACGGATTAATATTTACAAAACAATAAAAATTCAATTCAAATGGCATCCGTATTCATGGACGTTACCTATTTTTTACAACAGTAAATAAACAAACAGTATTGTTGTTAGTTAATTACAGGCGCAACGGAGCGCGGCGCGCACAATGGACACCAGCGCCGGTTTGAACGGCGCATTTCCGCACTCCTGCCTACTGTTGTGGTAATACTAGGACGAGTAAGTCACGATTGTTATCGCGTTGTTATCATCGAGCTATCAATGTGAATAAATATATAGATAGGGACATATATAGATAGGGACATATATAGATAGGGACATATATATAGAGACAAAATCACATACATTGCTCCGATCCCAATGTAAGATGCTAAAGCACTTGAGATATAGAAATCAAAAACAACGAAGGCACCACCAACACCCAGACCCGGGAAAATGTAGAAAAAGTGGTTTTTCTACATTGACCCGACCGGGAAACGAGCGAAATTAATAAATAAATACATACGTAGATAGGGACAACATCACAAACATTACTCTGATCTCACAGTAAGCTAGAATCATAATCAACGATCCTACCAACACCCAGACCCGAGAAAATGGAAAAAAAGTGTTTTCTTTGTTGAACCGACTGGGAATCGAATCCGGGAACTCAAAACTGGCGACATAATGAAAACAGATATGCACTCGCTCACGGAGGCCATCCTTCATATTTTTTAACACACACACACACAGAAAATTCTTTTTCACATATCATATAGTAATCATACACGGAACGTAAGAATGAAATAATAGAAATAAAAGTAATGCTCTGCTGACCCACGACTGAAATTTACTCAGTACGAACTATTATATAATATAGATTAACAAATGTGGGTAAATGAATGAATGCGTGTTCATTATTCATATATTGGGGTTAACAAATATATGCATAATAAACACCACAAGAGATGAAATTGCGTTAATTGCGTTGCATTTTATATTCATAAGACGTTTTTGCTATATATTTATTGTATTATCTATTTATTGTCCATGGTCACATACAATCTTGTTATCTCGCGCGTGAATTACGTGAAAAAGTAACTACAAATTTAGGAATGTTCTTACAATCAATTTTTATTTTATTTATTATGTGCGAATGATAACTTTGGCTTGGACATAAGGACGCCGATGGGCTCACCACCTGTTATGTGGTCCCGAAAATATCTTAGGTGGAAGGTAGATCAAAGGGACCTAATTGTCTAGACTAGACCTCTGTCTATCCCTAAATAAATAAATATCTTCACGCAATTCCCAATACAGTGGCTCTATCAAAAATAGGGCGCTCTATCAAAAAATCAAATAATACGTCAGCGAATCCCAAACGCCCCTCCGGCAAATGAAGTACTCTACGCCAGCGCGTCGCGGCGTAGAACAAAGGCGGGCGGGCAGAGCTACGTACCTCTACGAGACTGAACAAACGATTACCTGCACCGTATGCTGCTCGATTCAACTTTGTTATTTTTGTTATTCTAATTCCAAGACACAGGTGCGTGTCGAATAATTTTTCCAGAGGGTATTTAAATACTTATTTTATATTTTGATCACCTGTAATGTAAAGTCACAATAGCCGAGTGGTTGTGGGGGTGAACGAAATTAGGCTCGTACAAATGGGGTTATTCAAAAGAAGAAAAGCTTATGTACGATTTATATCGTTGGCTTGGACATGAAGAGGGCGACGGGCTCACCACTTATCACTTAGACCAACAAATATCTTCGGTGGAAGGTGAGACTGAAGGTGTGTAGACCTTTTCAATGGGGCCCTATATATCCCAACTTGCGAGTAGGTTAAGCTCTGCAGCATATGCTGTTAGAAAAATAAGGCTCTTAACTGATGTACAAACGGCTAGACTTTTTATTTTAGTTACTTCCATAGCATAATGTCATATGGTATTCTGCGATGGGGTCATGCAGCTGACGTAGAAGCAGTATTTTTTTTACAAAAGAGGGCCATACGAGCTATATATTGTCTAAATTCCCGAGCAACTCTTAGAAAGAAGTTTAAAGAAATATTTTAATACTGGCCTCTCAATACATATATGAAAATTTAATGTATGTGCATAAAAACATTAATACTTTTAGAAAGACTTCTGATGTACATAATGTAAATACTAGGAACAAACACAAGCTTGTAACACCGGTTACTAGACTCCATAGAGTAAGTAACTTGTTCTTAGGGCGGTGTATACGCTTCTACAACAAAGTCCCGGTAAATGTGCAAAGCCTGTCTATTAACAGATTTAAGAAATTTATTAATGAAAAACTTTATAAGGGTTATTATAATATAAATGAATATGATAGTAACCCCTAGGAATGAGGTGATCGCTCCCAAGCTATGTCTAGAAAATGTGGCATCACATTTGTATGATATATTATAAAAAAAAATTGACCAAAAAAGAGGATACCTACGGAGTTTCTTTTGCCTGTTTCTTCTCCGTTAGAGGAAGCTCATTACGAAACGGTGGTAGATTAATAATGACTATCGAAAAACGAATTGGGAATTGCGTGAAGATAATTTACCTTATATGACGGTGTGCGTTCTGCCACCACCGATGCTCGGCATTGCCACATGCTCAGGCTCCTTGCTGTCTTGCAATAATTTTTTTACTACACATTGTAAAAAATTAAGTCCCATCGACCCTCCTTCCACCGAAGATATTTTTGGGACAACGTGACTGCTGGGACAAGCCAACTATATAATTCGTACACAGGTTTTTGAAAAACCCATTGGTACGAGCCTGCCATCTGGTGATCGAACTCGGTTCTCTCGACTCGAAATTCCGACTGCCTAACCATTCGGGTATCGTGACTTCTGTAAATTATCCATATTTACCAAATTCATTTAATACATATTTTTTAATGTTGTAAATTTGTAGAAACATATTTCGTAAGGCTTATACTACTCGTAACATTTCACCTATAAGCTCCATTATTTAATAACTTTCACTTCATTCCTCCCAGATATTACTTTCAAAGAGCGATCTCAAAGAGCGACTCAATTCATCTCAGCCGACTAAATTGCAAGTTCCCAATGCAATCTGCATTGCTCTTTGCCAATTGTTTTCCGGACTGAAGCGGCCTTAATTCGTTTCCACTAAGGCTTAAAACGTTGAATCCTCTTTACAAATCGATCATGCATTAACGAAGTTTCAACTTAATGGCCATTTGACACAAGGGTAGAGCTGTGAGAGAAACAGAAGAACAGTAGTGCTTTGAGTGGCGTAAATTAAAACAGCGATGGCTGCCATTCAGCAAGCTGTAAGTAAATTCAAACAGAAGCCACGATAATGTCGTAATGTAGTCTTCGATAGGATATGTGTCGTACATAAGATACGTAACGTACATAAGATAATAACGTAATGAAATAATGCCACAATATTTTGACTCATACAGTATCAAATTTGATGTCTCTTTTAAAAAAAATATAGCCTACTGACTCTAAACTAAATGCCTAACTCGTTACTTCTAAAGTACTGCAGAGGTACAAGACGTCTCGCCTCATTTGGCGTGGGGCATTGTACTGGCTCATTACAAAACAGTCTATTCTTACAACCTCTTTTACAAACTGTGTATTAATCAACACTACTGTAAAGGTGTAACCATGGAATATAATTAAGATTCACATTATTATATATTTAATGAAAAAGGGGCATTCTTGAAAGGAGATAGATACCCAATGTGTATACCAAATTTCATTCATATCATTGTAGCTGTATTTACATTACTACACACGAAGTGTGTTTATGTTTGTTACTTGAATTGATAGCATACATTTCATCACGGATGAAAATGCATTCATGCAAAGAGATTTTCATTCATGGAAACATAATGTTGTTGGACCGATCAATATCCGTTGCCAAAAACAATAAACAAATCCTTACTTGCATTTTATTTAATAAAAGACACAGTTACAAACGCTTCAGCAAAATTAATATTGTTTCTATTTCAGCTGCAAGTCTGCATAGCAAATAACTATATGACATTGACCTCATATAGTTATTTGCTATGACCTCAAAATACAGCGAGCACATTCTGCTTAAATCGGATTAAAATAAATAAATAAAGTTGACGGTAGCCGAAGGTAGCTGTGACAGCGGGACGTTCAAAACCTCAGTCCCCTTGTGACCACGGATGCTATAGCATCCGAAACGTCGGGAAATAAAAATACTTTGTAAAAACTCATTAAAAAACGCGATAAAATCCAAAAATAGTTTTATTAAAAACTTTAAAAAAAATATCTTGACGCAATTCCCAATACAGGGGTAGACAGAGGTCAAGTCTAGACATTTAAGTCCCTTTGACCCACCTTCCACCGAAGATATTTTCGGGACAACGTGACAGGTGGTGAGTCTGTCGCCGTCTTTATGTCCAAGCCAACGATGAAATTCGTACATAAGTTTTGAAAAACTCATTGGTACTGCCACCGATCGAACTCGGGTCTCTCGACTCGAAATTCCGACCACCCAACAACTTGGCTATCGTGACTTATTAAAAACTTGTTAAAGAATTTTATAAAAAACATGCCTACGAACGTTTACCCCCATACTGGGATAGTCCTCTTCCCCCCGGATCGTGTTCGAGAGCGGACGTGTGTATCGAAATTTTAGTTTAAATTCAATTTTAAAACTTTAATTTTTAAATTCAATTACTTCTTATAAAGTACCAGGAGCTCATAGTTAGAAGTAGTTATCCATTCAAGTGCTACGTTCAATGCATGCCCCACCCATCGACTACGTCTACGAAATCAGCTGCTACGGTTCATTGCTACGATCGTTCGTGATGTGCTACATGTTTTAAAGTGTTTCAAATAGTACAAAAACTCAGTGACACGTATATTTTTTTTTCTTCGTTTACATAACATTAATAACAATCGGCATTTTTAATAGCTGTTCCGTAATCGGTGAGTCAAGAATAAATTTCATTGGATTTTCTTATTTGTAAATACATTATGGAGACTAACATGAATAAATCTTTATCTGAGACAAACCTCTCCATAAAAAACTCAGATGATTCTGCTTCCGCTTCTACATATGTTTCAAGCCGAAATAAAAGAAAAAGAGCTACTGAGGATATAAGCAATGAATTATCTGTATTTAGGGAAGAGATGAAAAATTTAATAATCTCTATGATATCCAACCATGGTGATGAACTTAAAAAGATTGCTCCAACACTTGCGGATATTCAGCAATCAAACAAAAATATTGAAAAATCTATTGCTTTCCTCACTGCTCAAAACGAAGAATATAGAAAGAAAATAGAAAAATTAGAAAGTCAACAACAAGAAGACCGAAGATACATTAGTATTTTAGAAGACAAAGTTGAGGACTTGCAAAGAGAAATAAGAAAAACTAGTTTTGAACTTAAAAATGTACCAAAAAAGGAAACTGAAACAAAAGAAGACCTTGTCCACATGGTCACTTGTTTGTATAAAAATATTGGATGCGAAATAAATAAAGAAAGTATAAAAGATATATATAGAATACGACTAAAAAAAGAGTCACGATAGCCTAGTTGTTGGGTGGTCGGAATTTCGAGTCGAGAGACCAGAGTTCGATCCCCAGGTGGCAGTACCAATGAGTTTTTCAAAAAAACTTATGTACGAATTACATCGTTGACTTGGACATAAAGGCGGCGACGGGCTCACCACCTGTCACGTTGTCCCGAAAATATTTTCGGTGGAAGGTGGGTGGAAGGGACTTAATTGTCTAGACTAAGACCTCTGTCTACCCCTGTATTGGGAATTGCGTGAAGATATTTATTTTATTTATATATTTATTACTAAAAAAAGAGGGAGTACGAAATACACCTATTATAGTTCAAACTAATTTCACTTTGCTTAAAAATGACTTTCTTAAAATGAGCAAAGCATTTAACATAAAACACAAGTCAAAAATATGTGCAAAACATCTAGGACTTCGAATAGCTGAAGACACACCAGTATTCTTATCTGAGAACCTAACTGCCAAGTCATCTCGACTTCATTTTCTTGGGAGAGACCTTGTCAAGTCAAAATCATATAAGTTTTGCTGGACCTCTTACGGTAAAGTATATATTGGAAAAAACGAAAATTCTCCTATAATACAGATAAAGCATGAGCTACAAATCCAAAAATTGCTTCAGAGTGATTGACTAGTTTTGGATAATCTAAAAATATTTTTGTTACATAGATATCTAAATAATTTTGTTTTGTACCGCACCATAATTATTAAAATTAATCTTATATATAACACATACACACACCTACACTCATTCACACCTACAAAACCCGTAAAGACGTTATCATACCTTAACCATAAATGCACACGTAACTCATCCAAACAACTATCCTCTATATTATTAGTAACTTACACACATTTAAACTCAACATTCAATATAGTATTCTCTGCATCACTCAATCATACTTATTCTTGTTTTTTTCAATTGTTAAGTTATATTCACAGTTTTTTACATGCTAGCCGTATACAGATTTCATATCTCAACAGCGACATTTCTAGTCAATCACCTACAACTTTGTTTTTGAGGATCTGCAATGAATAGTTCTTTATTAACCATAAATGAAATAGACGATACCGAAATAGCCAGATCAGTTAATTGTGACATCGAAGACCTAAATAAGTATATACAAATAAAAAAGAACGACCTTACAATTATTATACAAAACGTCAGAAGCATATGTAAAAATATAGATGACTTACAAGTAACTTTATCGCACCTTTGACCACAAGTTGACATCTTAATATTAACTGAATGTAGACTTAATAATAATAAAAGTATACCTCAAATAAATAACTACACGTCTTTTGCAACTACATTTCACCTTAATCAAAACGATGGAGTAACGGTGTTTATTAAGAACCATCTTAAACCCAAAGTTAAAGAAATAAAATTAGAACATGCATCGTCCTTACAAGTAGAAATTTTTAATTATATTATTCTTGGAATCTATCGATCGCCTTCCAATGCGAATACTCAAAAATTTAATGAATCACTTCAAACGCATTTGGATACAATAAAAAATTATAAAAATATTATTCTTACAGGAGATTTAAATATTAACCTTATTCCGAAAGCTAATGAACTTGACATGGAACGAAGAAACAGGACTAAGTACTTAGGTATGTTATCTACATATGGTATGTTACCAGGCCATATGATTGCTACTAGACAAAATAGTTGTCTGGATCATGTTATTTTAAAGCTTTGTAGTAAAGACTTGTCTTAAAACAAAAACATTTATTGATTATGATCAAGCTTTCAATAGTCTGGCAAATAAAAACTTATCTACTTTATTACTATGTAATGATCCTAATCAGCTGATTGAGATATTAATGAATAAAATTATGGAATCTTTAGAAGAGAATACTAAAACAGTATCTGTTCCTAAAAGTAAACGAACGATAAAACCATGGATAACACCTGGTATTTTGCGTTGTATAAGGAATAGAAATCAAATGCAGAAACGACTTAAAATGAATCCTTTTGATGAAATACAAAAAATTACTTATAAAAGATATCGTAATTACTGTACATTAAAAAAACTAAAACGCAATTATGAAACATCACAATTATTGAATAAGAATCCCAAAGTGCTATGGCAAAACATAAAAAATATAACAAATATTAAACAAAACAAAACTTATTATCATGAGCTCTTACAATTAGAACCTTGCCCTCTTAAATCAGTAAATTCTATAAATAACTTTTTTTCTAATATTGGACGAGAACTTGCCGACGAAGTAGTACGTAATACGTTAACAGTTATAAATTTTAATTCTGTTCGAACAATCGATGCTCGGCCTTCATCTTTTACCTTAATGGACACAGATTATAAAAAAAAATATATAAAATACAGATTATAATGAAGTAAATACCATATTAATGAATTTAAAAACAAACAGTGCTGCGGGATGGGATAATATATGTACTAATTTCTTAAAATTATCAAAAAATGTTGTAGTCCCCATCATCTGTCACTTTGCTAATATTTGTTTTTCTACAGGAGAATTTCCTAATTATTTAAAAAAATCTGTTATTATTCCTATTTATAAAAGCGGGGATAAAGGTGAAGTTAGTAATTATAGACCAATCTCTATCCTACCGGCTATTTCAAAAATAGTAGAAAAATTAATAAATATCAGACTATTAAATTATCTTAATAAGTACAATATTTTATCCGATTCTCAGTATGGTTTTAGGCAAAAAAGTGTACTCAGGACGTCATTTTGGATCTAACATCAAATATAGTTGAACAACTTGATGGTAAAATAAATGTTTGGCTGTATTTTTGGACCTTAATAAGGCTTTTGATACCGTTTCCATACCAACTTTATTACAGAAGTTGGAAAGAATCGGCATTAGAGGTACACAATTGTGTTTATTTAAAAATTACCTAACTGACCGAACACAAAGAATCAAAATAGTTGACTTCATTAGTAACGACGCTCCCGTGACCCATGGTGTCCCGCAAGGTAGTGTTTTGGGGCCAACCTTATTTCTTATCTACATTAATGATTTATGTAATTATAAACTAGGTAACGGGCATATATACTCATATGTTGATGATACCGCAATTGTGTTTTCTGGTAAATCATGGGAAGAAATACATAAAACGGCAGAAACGGGTTTGGCTAAAGTTGCTAATTGGCTACAACACAATACACTAACACTAAATACTAAAAAATCCAACTACATATGCTTTTCCATAAATAAACGTACGCAACCTTCTACATCATTGAAACTCAAAATACATAGTTGTGGATTTAGTGATAAATGCTCGTGTCCTGAAATTGAGAAAGTAACTACCGCTAGGTATTTGGGGATAATAGTAGACCAAAGGCTTTCTTGGCACCCGCATATTGAAGCCACGACTAGCAGAATAAGGAAACTGGTCTGGATTTTTAAAAATCTAAGAGACGTGACAACCACTAAAATTTTAAAACAAGTATATACTGCTCTTGCTCAGTCAATTCTGACATACTGTATTCCGGTGTGGGGTGGAGCTTCTAAATCAAAATTTTTAGAATTGGAATGTGGTCAGCGATTATTATTGAAAGTTTTATTGAATAAACACTACAGATTTCCTACAGAAGAACTTTATTCCATAGCTGGGATATTGAGTGTTAGAAAATTATATATACTACAACTTATAATAGAAAAACATAAAACAGTATTCTTTAACTCCAATACTAGCATAAAACGGAGAATTATTATAGAAAAGATCCCGTTAAAACAAATTTTGCCGGACGCCAGTTTAAGAGTCAATCCGGTTATCTATATTGTAAATTGAATAGATTTTTAAACATTATCCTGTACTGTCAAAAAAGCTGAAAAAGGTAGTTTCTGAATGGCTTTTGTCCCACAATTATGATGAGATTGAATCTTTATTAGATATGAATATGTAATATGATATGCACATGCTCTAATACACATTCAAATGACACACACATACACACACTCACACGCGCGCGCACACACACACACACACACACACACACACAATGTTTTAAAATAATTAGATTTAGCAAATCTGTCAGTAAAGTAGTATAGACATAATCATAGTAATTTTCGTAGTATAAGTTATGTAGATTTATGCTTAGTAGATATTTAGCAGTTAAATAGTTACCTTTGTATTTATAATAGTAGTTAAGAGTGTTATCTCAAATTAATGCTTTATGTTTATGTTTATTTGTAAAAAAACACATGTAATAACATTTATGGAAGAGCGGGGCATTCTGGCACAAGTAATTATTTGCTTAAAAGGATGTCCCAACATTGGATAGACTGGGATAGTCACACAACATAGACTTATGGCCTCACATTTCAAAATAGCTTATTTGGCATGTTATGTTTTCCAAATAAGCATTGTCGGTAAGATCACAACCCTATCATTATTTTAGTGAATGAATGAAAGAAACAATTATTCATTAGTAAAAAACCATGACCGTTTATCCAATAACGGGATAGTCAGAGTTTCAGACAGCTTATTCTATTTAATATTACAGGTGGTGAATGTCGTCGTCATAGTATACAAACCAACAATAGAAATCGTCAGTTTTAAAATAAACCACAAAAGTACAAGTTTTGAATGTGCAATTGGCTGCCGACAGACTGCGAGATAACCATCTCGAAAATACCAAACCAAAATTGATCAGACGACGACGACGACGGGCTCACCACCTGTCACGTTGTCCCGAAAATATCTTCGGTGGAAGGTGGGTCAAAGGGACTTAATTGTCTAGACTTGACCTCTGTCTACCCCTGTATTGAAAATTGCGTGAAGATATTTATTTTATTTTAAAATTGATCAGAATTCTGGTCTGGTATTTTCGAAAGAGCAGATCCTTTCTTACGGAAAATACCTGTGTCCTGCAGGCTTTGTACAAAAAAAAATTGTTTTCTTTTTCACACGATAAATATAATATATATCTCTTCATCCCATTTGCGACTACTGTAGTACCTCGAAACAAAACATAAAGCCACATACGACGAAAACGTAACAAATAATAAAATTGCAAATGGAAAATGAATATTTATATTTCATCCTGTTCATTTTGAACGTGTAATGACGTCAACTTATGGCTCATGAGCCGTTGCAACGCGCCAACAAACTTTCCATGACAATAAGTTTGTTGTATAAACTCAGTAGTTATTCATTGCAAAGGAATAATAAATAAACTCTAGAGTACGCTGACTTGTCAACTAAGTGCATTCCTAATGAAACTTACTTACGCTTGCTTGCTTAAGGTGAATAATATACGTGATTATAAAAGAAAGTATTTTTTTTTAGATATTTTAAAATAAAATAAATAAAATATCTTCATACCATTCCCAATACAGGAGTGGTGGAGAGCCCGTCGCCGTCTTAATGTTCAAGCCAACGATATAATTTTGAACATAAGTTTTTTGGAAAAACCCATTGGTACGAGCCTGCCACCTGGGGATCGAACTTGGGTCTCTTGACTCGAATTCCGACCACCCAATTTAGGCCTGGACACGGCTACCATGACTACCAAATTTGTAGATATTTTAGATTTTTAGCATAGTACTTTTCCGTTTTTTTCTTTCTTGTTGTGCCTGCAATAAAATTTCACCACAACATAGGTTGTCTAGTTGAGAATGCCAAACAACAAGCCCTTTGCTGTCTTTGTGAAAAGGATTTGCATAAAAGAATAAATAAATAAAAAATGCTGAAAGAAAAGACAATGTAGTTAGTTTGTACTAAAGAACCCTTTTTACTCTTTTGTGGGGAAAATTTCCCGAGCACCGAAGGTCGTTGAACTCTACAATATAATGTTTAGAATATGAGAGCGCTTATGTACCGAACTTATGTACTCTTTTAAATTTCATATTCACGCATCTTTTTAGACGGGATAGCGAGAGAAAACAGATTGTCAAGAAGTGTCTCTATCCATACATACCTCTTTTGCTTCTATTAAATCCATCATTACATTCATACAGGCACGTGTAGGTATCAGAGTACTCTTAACTTTATACGCTGAAAGCTCGATGACCTGCAGCCATCACCTACAACTATGTCGAAGGGGTGCTGTGCTCGCACGTTCAGCACAAAAATCGGTTACGTCAGTCACCTACAAGCACACGAACAACATAGTTCGCATAGTTCCAAAGTAGCTGTGGCCGAAATCGGTCGGGATATAGACAATTTGGTCATATAGGCGTTAATTTAGCTTCGAAGGCAGAGTTATTCCGAAAAAAGCTGATAGTTTACTATCAGCAAGCCGTGAACAGAAGGCTAATCACTTTATCACCTACAAATTTATAGAATTACCTTGCAGACTCGCGTATCTTTGTCTGTCCTATATTTATTTATCCGGCTTACTTAACATACCAACGTAATACTAACGCCAAAATGTACATACCCTTTATAAATTCTAGCCTAGGTGTTTTTCCGATGTATAAGCTTTTAAACTGTAAAGTTTCATCAAAATTCGTTGAGTAGTTTTTGCGTGAAAGAATAACAAACATCCTTCCTTACAAACTTTCGCATTTGTCATATTAGTCAGATTATAATGATTTTAAACAGATTTCTAAACATTATCACAAATAACTAAGACAACATTGCGGAGGTTTCTGTGAGCGCGGAGCAAATACTATTAAATTCAATCACATTACGGCGCCGACGGTGCTCAGATCCCCGACCGGCGAGGTGATATTGAAGAGATTGGCTGCAGATACAATATTTACTAACGCAAACTAATATGTAATAAAGTACAAGATAAGATTTTACTTATATTTCTTTGTAAATCTTCTTATATTTACAAAAAGCTCACGCCGAGATATTTGGGGCTAGTATATTCCGAAACTACTGTACACATGTTAGTGAAACTTTGTAAATATGTGTAATATAATTCTGACAGTGGTAGAGCCACGCATCAGCTTTTGTTGTTGCATGAATGGGCCGGCTCGACCGGGGAAGTACCACCACCTCACAGAATACCGGCGTGAAGTAGAAGTGTAACTAACTTCTGCACTTCGTCTGGTGAGTGCAGATAACCGGTGGCCCACACACCCCCCTCACCCATTTCTGGGGGGGGGGGCACACTAGGGAGGCAACACATCTGCTATGCCTCTGGTATTGCGGGTGTTCATAGGCGGCGGTAATCACTTACCATCACGTGAGCCACCTGCTAGTTTGCCTCCCTCTTCTATAAAAAAATAAATATAGTGGTTAAAAAGTCACGATAGCCGAGTGGTTGGGTGGTCGGAATTTCGAGTCAAGAAACTCGACTTCGATCCCCAGGTGACAGGCTCGTACCAATGGGTTTTTCAAAAACTTATGTATGAATTACATCGTTGGCTTGGACATAAAGACGGCGACGGGCTCACCTGTCACGTTGTCCCAAAAACATCTTCGGTGGAAGGTAGATCGAAAGGACTTAATTGTCTAGACTAGACCTCTGTCTAAATATATATATTTATCTTTATATATATATATATATATATATATATATATATATATATATGTATATATATATATATATATATATATATATATATATATATATATATAAATATATATATATATATATATATATATATATATATATATATATATATATATATATATATATATATATATATATACATATATATATATATATATATTTTTAGTCACGATAGCTGAGTTGTTGGGTGGTAGGAATTTCGAGTCGAGAGACCCGAGTTCGATCCCCAGGTGGCAGGCTCGTACCAATGGGTTTTCAAAACTTATGTACGAATTAAATCGTTGGCTTGGACATAAAGACGGCGACGGGCTCACCACCTGTCACGTTGTCCCGAAAATATCTTCGGTGGAAGGTGGGTCAAAGGGACTTAATTGTCTAGAATTGACCTCTGTCTACCCCTGTATTGGGAATTGCGTGAAGATATTTATTTTATATTTATAATATAAAAAAAGTTATTGAAATTTTGTTACCATAACACAAGGAATCGTTGAATAATTCTAATATTGATTATCCGACTACAAGGCACAGGCTAAAAAGAAATTTAAGGCGTCCAGACAAATAAGTACTTGATATAATGCCTAGAAGTAAGCCATTTCATAAAAGTAATTATCCTATGTATATACAAATCGCTATGTTCTCATACATAAATACATACAGAGCTGGTCTTTCAAATAAGGAAGACTTGTCATATTCGCAACGCTTGGCTAGCGGCTCGGCGATCGCAGGACAAGACTCCTTGAACCTTGCGCCTAGTGGCAGCTACCCGTACTTGGTTTTGTTGTTTCAATTAGACATTTTAATAAAAATAGTTTTTTTTATTTTACTTAATTTATCTTCACTTATTTCCTAATACAGAGGTAGACGGAGGTCTAAACAATTTAGTTTTTTCAGCGGAGTGTGTTTGGGACAACGTGATTGGTGGTGAGCCTAAGTGTTCACGCCTATTGTACAAACAACTTAAATTGACGTATATATTTATATAGAAAAATATTCATATATACATATATATATATAAATATATATATATATATGTATATATTTATATAGAAAAATATTCATATATACATATAAAAATCCATGACTCGAGTACATACATTTATAAATATTTCTGACGCAATCGTTTACATAATTTTTCGAGTGCCTTTGATTAAAACAATTATAGTATTGATTATTGTACCTCCAGCGCGAAGGGCCACGGAGGGGCTCTTTGCCCCTCCGCGCAATAATTCGCAGAGTAATTAAAACTTGGAACGTTTTCATACTGCAGCTGCAGCTGAACGTAAACTTTCTTCTTTTCAATTACAAACTACACACACACACACACACACACACACAATATTATACACAAAACCCATTTCCAGTCAAAAGTAGTTTCGAACTGAAACATAACATCATTTATTCATACGCGTACGGCGAAATATCAACTCGTCGAGGTGAGGGCAAGCTTGGGGGCGACCGTAGGGACGGCAAGGGCATATATATTTCAAATTTGTGTTATACAGCCCAATAGCTCAGTTGGTAGCGTCTCCGACTACGAAGCAGAGGGTTTCGGGTTTATATCCTTTTTCAACCCCGAATATAAAGTCACGATAGCCGAGTTGTTGGGTGGTAGGAATTTCGAGTCGAGAGACCCGAGTTCGGTCCCCAGGTGGCGGTACCAAAGAGTTTTTCAAAACCTTATGTACGAATTTCATCGTTGGCTTGGACATAAAGGCGGCGACGGGTTCACCACCTGTCACGTTGTCCCGAAAATATCTTCGGTGGAAGGTGGGTCGAAGGGACTTAATGGTCTATACTAGACCTCTGTCTACCCCTGTATTGGAAATTGCGTGAAGATATTTATTTTATATTTATAATATAAAAAAAGTTATTGAAATTTTGTTACCATAACACAAGGAATCGTTGAATAATTCGAATATTGATTATCCGACTACAAGGCACAGGCTAAAAAGAAATTTAAGGCGTCCAGACAAATAAGTACTTGATATAATGCCTAGAAGTAAGCCATTTCATAAAAGTAATTATCCTATGTATATACACATCGCTATGTTCTCATACATAAATACATACAGAACTGGTCTTTAAAATAAGGAAGACTTGTCATATTCGCAACGCTTGGCTAGCGGCTCGGCGATCGCAGGACAAGACTCCTTGAACCTTGCGCCTAGTGGCAGCTACCCGTACTTGGTTTTGTTGTTTCAATTAGACATTTTAATAAAAATAGTTTTTTTTATTTTACTTAATTTATCTTCACGCACAATACCCTACGGGGAAGCCAGAAAAAACTGATCGCCAAGTGTCATCCTTTACTCCTCTCCACACCTCTTTCTCTTTTTTCCTGTTTTATTTAATAAACGGATATAATTTATTTAAAAAGTAACGATAGCCGAGTGGTTATATGGACAGAGTTTCGAGTCAAGAGACCCGAGTTCGATCCCCAGGTCGCAGGCTCGTACCAATGGGTTTTCAAAAACTTATGTACGAATTATATCGTTGGCCTGGACATAAAGACGGCGACGGGCTCACCATCTGTCACGTTGTCCCGAAAATATCTTCGGTGGAAGGTGGGTCGAAGGGACTTAATGGTCTATACTAGACCTCTGTCTACCCCTGTATTGGGAATTGCGTGAAGATTTATTTGTTTATTTTTATTTATACCGGATATAAAATAAAATTGTATCTATAAAATATAGTGGTCTGGTCTCGCAAACAGACAATGTTGATCAAGAAGTTAATCAATTCCGAGCGGAGCGTACCCCGCGCCGAGACAAATTGAATTGACGCACTGAGCTCACCAGTGTAAGCGAACTTCACAAAATCATATTTGTTCGGACGTCGGGCAAAAATCAACGTACAATTGGTACTGACTGTTGGTTTCGTGCAAATAAATATCTTCACCCCATTCCCAATACAGGGGTAGACAGAGGTCTAGACATTAAGGGCCTTCGACCCGTCTTCCAACGAAGATATTTTTGAGACAACGTGACAGGTCAACGAAAAAAATCGGGGATCTTGGGGATCGAACTCCCAACCGGTGATCAGAATTCGAGTCAAGAGACCCGACTCGGCTATCGAGGGTTGATTTTGTGTCATAGTAAATACATGCATAGATAGGAACAACATCGCATACATTGCTTTGATCCTAAAGTACGAGCCCACATTCTGGCGATCGCACTCGGGTCTCTAGGCTCGAATTCCGAATACCCAACCACTTGGCTGGCGTGACAAGGGATGATGAGGATTCATCTTCCTCTTCTTCTTTTTTATCCGTTTCCACAAAACAAGTTGTAACTTTTTAAAAAATCAAGTTTTAATATTAATTGGAAAGGTGTAATAAATATATTTTTCCCATAAAAGACTATTTATATAAAGTTGTTTATTTCTCTTTATGTTCCTCGTAACGCATCCTCATCCGCATCCTCAACATTTCTTTTGAAAAAATCCTCTCCATCATAACTACTTTCTCATTAACTCTAATTGTGACACGTGTTTTTCAAGTAATTTGTTTTGACATTCATCTTATTGTATTATGAAACAAATAGCGTAGTTACTTGTGATGCTGCCTTAAAAACTCCTAGGGGAGGTAAAGATTTGTGTGATGAATTTGAATTTTTGTAACTCGGGTGTCGAATAACGGAAAGTATATATATATATATATATATATATATATATATATATATATATATATATATATATATATATATATATATACACATATATACATATATGCTTGACATTCTCATAATACTAAAGTGCACCTCATTTGCAACTGTGTCTCGACACCGCCGGGTATATTGCCTAACTCTGCCTACCTCACTATTGGGAATATGAGTGGACATATTTATTTTAAAGCATTTTCTTATCGACTCATACCTCTCAGGAAGAACAAGGACACTCTTACGTCCCTCACGCACATACAAATGTCATGAACAACAGTAAACTCCATTAATACGTCTTTGTCACTATAAAGGGAGAGATGGAGGTATTGAATATACCCGGCGGTGTCGAGACACAGTTATAAATGAGGTGCACTTTAGCATTATGAGAATGTCAAGCAGTAAAGCTTTATTATAATGCATTATGAATGAACCGTTCCCGTATTAACCTATTTACGCATTTATTTATTTATTTATTTATGCTTTATTGTTAACAACTTATTAAAAAAAGGGAACAAAAGGCGGACGATGACGATGAACTAAATTGTTCTAGAAACTTCGTGTCTATATTTAACGACTAATGGGACTATTAATCCAGGAAGTGAATTCTACATGGTAGACAAACACGTCCTTCAGTAAGTCATGCAAAAGAGAGTTTTGACGATCTAATTAGGTATATTATTTATATTACTGAGAAGAAAAACGACAGTGTAAGAATTCACAGTTGTATCTGTACGTGAAACTTGCTAGAGAAAGGTGTAATGACTGAAATTAAATAGATATGTGACAGACTCCGTCTATGGTTGGAGTAGTCAGATACTGTGATCACCAATCCGCTCGCCAAGGATGACGATTTCGGCACATCCTCCTTACGAGAATGGTCTATATCCTGTAGTAGACTTGAGTATAGCCTTAAGAATAAAATTAATTCACGATAGCCGAGGGTGAGCCGGAATTCGAGTCAAGAGACCTGGGATCCATACCCAGGTGTCAGGCTCGAAACAACGAGTTTTTTCAAAACTTTTGTAGGATTTACATCGTTGGCTTGGACACAAAGACGGTTATAGGTTGACCACCTGCCACGTTGTCCAAAAATGTCTTCGTGAAAGGTGCGTCGATGTGACTTCATTGTCTGGTCTTCTATCTAACCGAAGCTTATTTGGGACTGCGTCACTGGTGATAAGCCTATCGCCATTATATCAACAATAATAAGAAAAGTTACCTTAACAAAGAATTTCAAAATAACAAATGAAAAGACCGAAAGTTGCATTTCGATAATTTTTTTAGAAATAAGAATCATGGCTTGGTGAAGAGAAGAATCTTGTGCTCTAGATTCGAATCCCAGCCCAAGTTAATATTACACTTTTTTCATGTGATATACTATTTATGTGTTTTCCGGTCTGGTTACATCGTGTTATTTTCCGCTCCGTCTGTTTTAACGAGACATTTGATCCCTCGGATCTTAAACCAAACGTCGCACCGGATACAGAAAACTGAAAACGAATCAATGCGCCTGTATTCGCCATATCGCCTGCGGAATTGACAGCTCCTGGTACGAAAATGTAAACAAACAAACGCTTATTTTGGTGGTTAACAAAGTATAACAATGTTACAAAGGAGCAAAAATGGTTTGTGGGTTATTCAGTAGCGGTATTGGCGCGTATATGTCAACAAGTTTTGTTATTAAGGGTACTACTTGATCATAAAATACTCGAGAACTAAAGGTCTCGAAAGAAAGGGCTCTACCCTTGGGATGTGGTCTCTCGTTTTTCTGTAGCCAAAATTGTTTTAAAAAAAGTACAATAAAGTCTTGTTGGAAAATGTAGCAGTAGCACAGAAATATTTTTAAATATCTTCTACTGTCACTTTCCAATGAAAAATCTAAGTAAACTTAGGATAAACAAAATCATAAATAATTTGTAACACCGCCAAAAACTGTACAATATTTCAAAATAAATATTCTGTAAATAAATAAACCATTTCTAAGCCATTTAATTGTAAAAGTCTCTTCTCTTGAGTTATTTAAGACTGTGGCTCCAGAATAAATCCCCGTCCGCGTCAGTTAATTAAAAAAAAGTTGTGATATTTTTTTAAATTAGCTATGTAACGCAACACTAGCTCCAAATTTACACCATTTAAGCCCACACTTATAATGGATGTGGAACAGAGCAGAACCAGACAAAATTTTCCGCAATATAATGTGTTTTTATGGTGTCGTCAGATCTCACAGACCATTTCACACACAATTAAATTACTTAAATAAATAAATATCTTCACTCAATTTGGGAATTTATTTAATTGTTTAGTCTAGTATTGGGATACAGGGGTAGGTAGAGGTCTAGTAGACTAGACCTCTGTCTACCCCTGTATTGGGAATTGCGTCAAGATATTTTATATTTTATTCTTTTTTATTTAATAATTTTACATTCGTTTATAGTATACGAACATCAGGACCGGATTTTTCAGTCTAATATTCTTAACCTGGCTTAAACGTAACACGTTACTGCTAAGTGCACATCAATGTACCGCAACGAGCAAATTGGAAAACGCTGAAATCGCGCTGACGTCACTGCGATATCCAGAACGTTCTTACAGTGTTTGCAGCTGTGCCTAATTGCTATGCGCTGACTGTTATACAGAATTAAGTAAATGAATAGAAGATACAGTTTAATATATTGTGGGTATCATAGTATGTTTGTTTTACTATGATAGCTGTGATAACCATTAACAGAAAATCAATGAAACCCTGAATTAAATAAGGAAATGAACCATCATCAAACGAAAACTGCTCTAAATAAATATAAGTCACAAAACAGGCTCTACATTTATATGCGATTAAGTTATGGCGAAATGTAAATCGAAAACTGTCTATACTGCAAACCGCTCCATATTTTTTTGAACTTATTCTGTTATAGTAACATTTTTATTAAATTTTTAAAGCATAGCAGTCATGTTAGACTTTATGTTATTAAATTAAAGAGATATTAAAAAAAGAAATGACGCGGGTGGGATTCAAACAGTGACTGTGTACAGAGACAATGGTACTTAAATTTCTCTTTAATAATGTTATAATTTTTTTCTTAAAGAAATTTTTGGTATTAAGTATAAAAAATAACTCATAGATAACATGAGAACTCATCACACTATTTAACGATGGTTAAGTAAGTCTATTGAAATACAGAGAGTATTCCACGAAATATAACTTTGTAAACTACCAGGATTCGTCAACCCTATTCAACTCCTTCAAACTTTCTATTTATACTGGAACAGGCGGTCTTTTATCTGTGGATTTCGCATGAAAATCATGAATTTGCAAGTCCGCCGCGTACAATACAGTGTTCGAGAGATTCTTAAGGGCACAATAGAGCTGCGAGGCCTTCGTTCTGTGAACGAGGCGATTCGCAACGCTTTCCTGCCGACGTCCTGCATCGAACGAAAGGCCATTGTGCAGTAGTAATCCAGCAACACAACCAACTATTGGATTAGAAACGTTTAGCATGAACAATACAATAAATTTTGAAAATCAAAAACTCCATATCACACCCAGATACACAACAACTTTCTTAATAATCTATATACATAAGTAATATCATAAGTATCGTTTCTATATACATAAGTATATACATAAGTATCGTTTGCTGGGACGTGATCTTCAAGCTATTTCGATAATTCGTACATAAGTTTGACCTGGGTTAAGTTAATTCCGACCACCCTACCACTCGGCTATCGTGACTTTTTTTTTTATTTTATTCTTAAAAATCTTATTACTTCCAATTGTATCTTGTGCTATTTGATAAAAAAAATCAACTGTCACATCTATGCGGAGCTACATTTGATACTGAATCATAAATAAAATAAATAAATATCTTCACGCAATTCCCAATACAGGGGTAGACCCAATAGAGGTCTAGTCTAGACAATTAAGTCCCTTTTGACCCATCTTTCACCGAAGATATTTTCGGGAAAACGTGACAGGTGGTGAGCCCGTCGCCGTCTTAATGTCCAAGCCAACGATATAATTCAACGAAACTGAATAATGCGATTTGATTACTTTTTTTTATTTTGTCTGTTATAAAATCTATATAAATATATTAACTAGTATGTGATTTGTGGTGCGTTGATTCCAGATGGGTCAAATGACATTACAGGCAAATCGGAGAAACAGACTAACCGTGCTTAAATACGTAACCTTTAACTACCAATCTATTTCTATTATTATTGATAGATTTAAAAAGTTGTGGTGATAGACGAATGGTTGGGTGATCGGAATTCTAGACATGACTCAAGTTCGATCCCCAGCTGATTTTTTTTTCTAAAACTGTACGATTTATATCGTTTGCTGGGACGTGCAGACAGCGGAGACTCACCATCTATGACGTTGTCCTCAAAAATGTGACTGTGATGTGGACTTAACTGTTCGGCCCTCTGTCTACCCCATGATTGAAAATAGCTTGAAGATATATACACATTTCTATAACTTTCGGAACAAATTATACAGCCGTGTATCGGCGTAAAACTAGTAACATTTTTTCCTGAGGGTTCTCATACGACATGAGGCGACTGAGAGAAAAGTGGTATTAAAGTCAATGGCTGCCGAGGGATAAACCTCACGAAATACGAGACCATAATAAATCAGGCCGGTGACGGGCAGCAGCGACTGCGTTGCGAGACGTTCCGCTCGTCAAGCGTTGTAATCCCTTTTGTAGGAGACGCGGTTTTTCTGCAGTAGTCTTACAGGCTGCTAAGAACGAATGCAGCGAGTTGCGAAAAAAGACATGTCGAATCAAATTGGATATTTTTTTATGGATTTATTTAAATATATAGAGATTTATAGAAAAAAATATAAATATATAGAGATTTATAGAAAAAAAAATAATAGAAAATTTTAAAATATTTATTTTTATGAAAAAGGCAATATTTATTCTGACAAGTGAAAAGCAAATTCTTTAATTAAAATATACTACCTACTACTCTGTCTTCGACACAAAATCTTTCCTTCTCTCCCCAACTTGACCCTGAGCATTCCGTAAATAGCAAGTTTACTTACATCGATCAATAGTATATTTTTAATTTCACTTAAGTACCTGAAATAAGAAAAGTTTAATTAGAATTTAAAGTTAAAACAGTATTTAAGTTTTAATTGGTTGCAAGTAGATTATACCCTCTCCCATTTCCCAATTACATAGGCAGAACTCTAGACAATTTGGTACTTTCGACTCAAATTCCACCGGAGCTTATTTGGAACAACGTGATAAGTTAAAGATACAAATAACGGAAAACTTTACAAACGTGCCATCCTCTTGGGAATCGAACTCTGGTCTACTCTTTCGAATCCTGATCACCAAATAAATGAGCTATCTTGGCGCTCAACTTAATTTAACTTAAATAAAAACGCCGCACATACTATGGACCTTACATTCAAGGTGAATACTAGACGTAGAAAGGTGTAACCCTTTACCGTAAGCCATCTAAATACGTTGGATATATCTGTCTTTTATCGATCGTAATCTTACTTATATATCTTTGTAAGGTGTGTTTGAATTCTAATAATGAGATTCGTCTACATAGTTGGACTGAAATGAGGTAGGCGTGAGTTCGTTGTAGTGTGTGTGCATTCACGCGCTTAAATACTTTTAAAGTTAGCCATCAGTGGACAGGGTGTTACAGATACCATAAGATTATACAAATAACTTGCCCCTTTTCAGCCACGATCTGTTTTCTTTTTAAACGCATACAATATACTTACTTAACGGCCTTTTAAAGTCCACCATAGGACTAAGTGGAATACTTTCCAAATTGCCAGGCTGTGTAAGAGTTTTGGCGATTACAGTACCAGTCACCTTGCACTTTAGCTGCTGATAAATGGAATATGGACATGATATTACTCAATAAAATTAAAAAGCCAAAGGTATTATTGTTTTTTCCTAGTGTTTCTCACCCTGTAATACTTTCTAGGTTTGTACAGGTAGTAATAATCAGATAAAGAAGACTAATATAAATAAACATAATATTTGATAAATAAGTTTATTCTTACAATTTTAATAATTTAATGGCGTAATTCGTGCGCGGGAAAACCAAGATTGTACAGTAGAGAGGCTCAAGGTTGTAAGGTGACAGAACCACCTTAAGTAAGTATATTCTATACACGAAAACTTTGAGTTTACGCTTCCAGCAATTATTCCCCAGTACGGTCTTCAGTTGCTAAATCATTATATGCCTTGTTAGACGCTCGCCCGTTCATATCCTTTTATACTTCAGCTATAATACACCTAACAAAATCTCTATTGCAACGAGCACAGACAATTTGTTTCAGCACAACCGGACGAGTTCTTTTCGCAACCAGCCATTTATTTCCGGGAGGCTTTACAAGAGAGTCCGTATCAACAGCTCCCGGCCGTCCGGTCTTCAAATGGCGAGTTGTATCCGAGAAGATAAAGTGTAAAATACAATTTTATTCCATTCGACGAATATTAGACTCGCCATCTTAAATTGTTTTGAACTTGTAATTGTAGTTTCTTTGAGGTTAGCCGAGGTCTAGACAAGGAAGTCTTTTCGACCTAGCATTCACCGAAGCATATTTGGGACAGCGTAGCAAGTGGTGTACCTATCACCCATAAATAAACTTACTTTTAAAATTTACAATTTGAAAAATATAATCTTCATTGAAATTTTTAAAAATACTGTGTCCACATCGCTTACAAGACAAACATGCAAATTTTAATCGAATTTCCAATACAGGTCATGCGAGCGTCTGAATTGGAAATGAAAAGAATAATACCACTCACAATAATAACACCCAATATTGCCTCGTTCTATACGCCGATAAAAACGTTACATCTTAAAAATAGTAGAAAGCATAAAACCTTTTGGCGCAAAACTTCTCGAATAAACGAACTCGCAAATTTTATGAGCTGCAGTAGATGTGACAGGAATATTTCTCTTAAGCCCCCAATATCAGTCCCGAGCATTTGAAAATAAAATGGACTCCACGATGGCTTCGGGAAGGTGGCACGTTTCAATAGCGATCCTTTAAAATGTTACATACGTAGTATGAGAGCATTTGAACCGGTTTCAAATAAGGTGCGAGATCATCGATTTGTCTGTGTTTTATATATTCTCCCTTCGAAGACAACTATGTAACAAACTTAAACGATTATTTTGGGATCTTATCGCGTTCTTTTTAATACTTCCCTTCGTTTACCGTAACGCAAGCCCTCAAGCCGCAGTGAGCTCATTCTTCGTAAATCAAAAATTTATAATATAGATTAATGGCCGATAGGATCGTATATAAGTTTTGAAAAAATCGATGTTTTTTTCTTGTGTAAAGGTATTTATAAATTAAGGTAATAAATATAAAAGTATTATTTACACAAAATACGCGCTCAGACGTGGAGTTGCGGAAATCAGCCCCTCTAATCTAACAGTAGTGGCCGTGTGGTATACGCGTAAGAATATGTAACTATCGAGAGATAGCGAGGAGAGACAAAAATTTATAAGGACGATGAGGGCAGCAGCATCAGAAGTGCGAGGTTTCTGGTAACGCTATCGCAAATAAGCCCACCAAGTGTGATAATTATGGCAAACCCTTCCTAATGGGAGAGGCTTATGTCCCGCAGAGAACTTCTAGACGTCGTCATGTTGATTATGCAAATACAGACAAACAAATAATACTTATTTAACGGCAAGTAAAATGCGCTGCTAGCTTGTAGCAAATTCCTATGCGAACAACACACGACAAACCAAAAGCGCGCATAAATTATTAATATAGATATTTCTATACGCAGATGTAGAAATTTTTTAGGGTAGTAAAAATAATCCCAATTTCGCATAATATTCCCTCTGTAAAACAACGTTATAAATCGTACAAATGGAATATGTAATGTAGATTGCTATGCGCGCGTTTTGTTTTTACAAACAGGGGGAAATTTAATCAGAACATGTACAGTACAAGCCTTATTGGGTTCCGGCAAACACATTTCAGAATAGCATAGAATATAATAATAATATAATATCTTCACGCAATTCCCAATACAGGGGTAGACAGAGGTCAAGTCTAGACAATTAAGTCTCTTCGACCCACCTTTCACCGAAGATATTTTCGGGACAACGTGACAGGTGGTGAGCCCGTCGCCGCCTTTGTGTCCAAGCCAACGATGAAATTCGTACATAAGTTTTGAAAAACTCATTGGTACTGCCACCTGGGGATCGAACTCGGGTCTCTCGACTCGAAATTCTGACCACCCAACAACTCGGCTATCGTGACTTTCATAGCATAGCATTATGAATATTTTAAATCTTGGTATATGACAAAAAGGAAATTATTATTGGTATCACTTTTGTTATATTCTCAGACATCATCTCTGACGGGGTAGCCAAAAGGAACAGATCGTCAAATATCATAATCCTTACATAATTTTTTCGCTATTATCAAATTCATCATTTTCTTCATGGATGTACGTTTTGGTTTGATACCTCTTGGTTCTCCTATCTTCAAGAAATTTTCTTACAAGGTCATTGAAAGTATTTTCGGTCTACCTAATCCCCTTTTTTATTAAGAGAATAACAATATTTTAATATTTTTTTATGAGAAAAACTTGCGATGATATGATTATAGGTGGCAATATAACAGTTCAACATACATATATATATATAATAAGCTATATAAACATCTATGGTGAGTACGAACTTAGCATCTAACAGGCTACCCAGTGACGATCGAAGCATAATGATGTCGATTAAATTATAATTAACAAATGAACATAAAATTTATGGTATTTTTTGAGGGTTAGTAAGTAATACTACAGGCAGTTATCAACACTGTAGGAGGCTTCATAGTGCGTTACCGTACGCTCAGCAAGACAGGCATCCATTTATCATAACTTTTTTGTAAGTATACGATGTAAAATGTATACAATAAAGTAGGAGGAAGGGTAAGGTGATGAATTAGAAGAATTGCAACCAAAAATTTACGCCACAATTGGATTCGACTAACATTGAAACAGAGGACCGATGTCTCCGTAGCCACTAAGCCACGCTATCACTTAATAGCGTTTGTAATTCAATTATCGTATCTCATGTGTGGCAAATGACAAGCGACAAATTAAGTCGCGACGGTTATTTTAATGGAGGGGGCCGAGCACGCTCGCTCACTCTCGCGGGACCCCGGTGCGAAGCGATGGACTGTCACAACTCGATAAATCATATAGGGATAGCAATTGTTCTCGATATCGATATTATTTAACGATGTTGTGGAACAACTTGAAATAACACCCATTATATCTATGGACAATATGATTATAGGTGGCAATATAACAGTTCAACATACATATATATATATATATATATATATATATATATATATATATATATATATATATATATATATATATATATATATATATATATATATATAATAAGCTATATAAACATCTATGGTGAGTACGAACTTAGCATCTGTTCTAACAGGCTACCCAGTGACGATCGAAGCATAATGATGTCGATTAAATTATAATTAACAAATGAACATAAAATTTATGGTATTTTTTGAGGGTTAGTAAGTAATACTACAGGCAGTTATCAACACTGTAGGAGGCTTCATAGTGCGTTACCGTACGCTCAGCAAGACAGGCATCCATTTATCATAACTTTTTTGTAAGTATACGATGTAAAATGTATACAATAAAGTAGGAGGAAGGGTAAGGTGATGAATTAGAAGAATTGCAACCAAAAATTTACGCCACAATTGGATTCGACTAACATTGAAACCGAGGACCGATGTCTCCGTAGCCACTAAGCCACGCTATCACTTAATAGCGTTTGTAATTCAATTATCGTATCTCATGTGTGGCAAATGACAAGCGACAAATTAAGTCGCGACGGTTATTTTAATGGAGGGGGCCGAGCACGCTCGCTCACTCTCGCGGGACCCCGGTGCGAAGCGATGGACTGTCACAACTCGATAAATCATATAGGGATAGCAATTGTTCTCGATATCGATATTTTTTAACGATGTTGTGGAACAACTTGAAATAACACCCATTATATCTATGGACAATATGATTACAGTATGCAATCTCTAAATGGATTATCCATTTAAAGACTGTTCACTTCATTCAAGTATACAAATAAATGCCCAACATGGTCTAAGAATGCAAAATCCAAAGCCGGTTTGCTGGCTATTATTTGATAATAAACATAAGGGTGAAGTGAATTGTGTAGACGAAATAGCAGCATCGATTTATTTCTTGATGAAAGTGCTTACTCAGCAGCCTGTCGACAGATCGCCAAGTGTCACGATCCTAATTTATACCTCTTTCGATTCATCATTTTCTTCATACAAGCACGTCTAAGTCATCATTCGCTCATCGTGGCCAAGCCAATGAAGCACTCCCTTATCAATATTAGTGATTTCTCTTAAATTTTTCTTTAGTGGAAGGTGGGGCTCAATGTATAGACCTTTGTCTCGGCCAGTAACGAGAATGGCGTTTAGATATTTTTCTTTCGTTTTGTTTTCGGTGGACTAAATTTGTCGAAATTAAAATGATAATTAATATTTCATCACAATGGACTTCTTTTTGAAACCATAGAAGAGAACTTTTCGTAAAGTACATCTTAGTAAAAATAATTAGTTGTGCGGCTAGAAGCCAAATAAACTTGAATTAAATGAAGGCTTTCAAATTTTAAGAAAACACTTTGAAAGTGAAATGTCGCTATTGTTGTGAGCATTTCGTAGTACAGACTAGCTTTCAAACTCTTGTTCGCATAATTTTCTAGCGGCATTCGTGATGTATGTATCATCAATCATTTTTGTTGTATTGTATGAACATTTTTAACATTGACGTGCGCGTGGTCGTGTGATATACTGAAGGACATATTCTGTCTACTTGAAGAAATAAAACTATTGTATAATAAACTGGTAACGTGTAACACAGGCTTTATGAAACCTACAACGCTAGTGCCCGTTGTAGGTTTTACAAAATCTGTGTGACACCAATGTGATTTAGAATAATTGTTTTATAATTGTTAAAAATAAATGTGGAGATTTAAATGCGAGAAGGAAACAAATAAAAATTTCATTACTATTAATATGTACACCTTAAAAGATGATAGAATTAAAGGTTTGTTGTGATAACATTATTTATTAAGTTAGCCGTGGTGGTATTGGCTTAAGAATATGCCACCCCTTTCTTCTCGTGGGTATCGTAAGAGGCGACTAAGAGAAAATCTGTGACAATGTTAATGGCTAAAAATACCAGACCAAACAGACCGATGACGTAATCACTAATCTACTTGCCGAGCATGGCGATTATGGAAAAACCTCTTGCGTTGGAGGTTTTTCCATAGTCATGGGGACTATGGAAAAACCTCCAACGCAAGAGGTTTTGCATCTATGATGTAAAGCAGTTGAGTATTACAGGCCGTGATTTAGATGTGTGATGCTCAAATTAATATGTTATGAAATTTGGAACTAAGAGTCTGATAGATAGCCGATAGCCGAGTTGTTGGGTGGTCGGAATTTCGAGTCGAGAGACCCGAGTAAGATCCCCAGGTGGCAGTACCAATGAGTTTTTCAAAAACTTATGTACGAATTTCATCGTTGGCTTGGACATGAAGGCGGCGACGGGCTCACCACCTGTCACGTTGTCCCGAAAATATCTATGGTGGAAGGTGGGTCAAAGGGACTTAATTGTCTAGACTTGACCTCTGTCTACCCCTGTATTGGGAATTGCGTGAAGATATTTTTTTAAGAGTCTGATAGAGGTTCTGATGTTTTAAGATGCACCGTATTTATTTTGCGGATGCACAGCACAAGCTGATCTAATGAGATATTGAGTGTAACTAACAGGTAAAGACACGAGTTATCTAATATACAGGGTATTCCGAAAATAGTGATGCCCTATAAAACTATACAAGTAATATAAATTGTTACGTTCAAAATATAATCTTACACGTACAAACCGGTTTGTTAAGTGTCGCCAGCTCTAGTATTTTTCTATATAGTCTCGGGTCTGGGCGTTCGTTGTTTGTTATTCTATAACACAAGTTCTTTAGCTACTTATTTTGGGATCAGAGCAAAGTAATGTAAAGTAAATGTTGTTCGCTTTTACCTATAAAATAATTAATTAATAAATGCATAGATCTGTTCTCTCTGGCTACCCCGTCAGGGATTGTGCGTGAAGATAAATAAATAAATATATATATAATTAATAAATAGTATAATGTTTATTACTTTTTACAACATGTCTAGTAAAATCACCACTAATCCACAGAGGTGATGCTGAAATTTAATACCGCGATACCTTTACCCTTGGGGAAGAACATTAGCCAATTTTTTCACGCACAATTTCCCGTAAAATTCCCATGCGTACCGAATCGCAAAAGCCAGTGATATCACAAAAGAACATCTCATTCGCACACACCACATACACGTGTATTAATTTAGATTCAAATTAATTTCAGACGTTCCCTAGCGTCCCTGACGCTCTCCATCAGGGGGGGGGGGGGAGTTCTCCAACCCCGCTGTTAATTGTCACCGGAATAACTAATTATTCGTCAGACGTCATACGAATTAATCTTGCACAAAGTTCCACGATACGCTCAATTGCTAAGCTTATTGTTCACTCAATTACAGTCGGCTGGGAACCAGAATTTCCGATGTCTTTGACAATTATTCTATCTGTAGATCATCTGGTGTAATAGAACATAGTTCATGTAACAGCTTCATACATTTAAAACGTCTAAAACATCCGGCTTGTATAATCTAGGCGTTTGTAAATCCAAATTAGTAATTTTGGTTAAAAAGGCCAAGAATTAATTCAAGCCTACAAGCGAAGCCTTCTGATTTCAGGCAAAATCAAAAGAAAACTTTGCAAATAATAGAACATTTAAATAATTTTGTTTACAAATATTTACTTATAAACAAAAACGGTAAACGAAGACGAAATCGATTGGGGGCTCAACAGTCGGGATTAAGTTTTGGAGCTTAAAAGACATAATAAAATGAAAAATACTGAAACTGCAATAGAATCTTATGAATACGTGTATGCAAACAATTCAAAACATGAAAATGATAAACCTTACGTAGGATAAGCAAAAGTCACAAACTATACGCAGGAAAACCAAGTTGATACATACTCTCAGACTGATGAGAAGTGGAAATGGATGGTGATCTAACAAGATTAAAGATAGAAGACGAATAAAATTAGTAATTAATTTATTCCAGGGCTCCAGTTATACAAGAAAGATTTGGTTTATGCACTGGCGTTTGGGTACAAACATATATAAAAAAAAAAAATATCTTCACGCAATTAAGACTCTTCGACCCACCTTCTACCGAAGATGTTTGGGTACAAAAATACGATATAAAAATCACATTACAATAAAAACAGATGTCTAATATATTAGTGATGTATATTTCCTTCTCAATACGTCCTCTATAGTTTAATCAAAGACCAAATCGAGTCCCATTCAAGTATATTCCGGTCAAATCAATATCAGTAATACAAAATCGGTTTCTTTACATTTGATCAGTCTTTAGAAATTGAATTACATTTGGATCCGAGCACCCTCAATTAAGCTTTAATTATGCCAAATGGGGGAAAATTGAGACCCCTACTTACTGAGTACTTTAACACAATCTTATCAAAGTGGTCTGTGAAAGTTTACTGTAGGACATAGGCCCTTTCCCCCGTATGGGAGGGTTTTCCGTAATGACCTTGATTGGCAAGAGAACTGACGAACGCAGTAACAGACATCTTGCACCTTAGATGCTGCTACACGTCACCGGTCTGATGATTATTTTTTTTTTATAGAATAGGGAGGCAAACGACCAGGTGGCTCACGATGGAAAGTGATTACGACCGACCATGAATATATGCAATACCGGAGTAATAGCAGATGCGTTGCCGGCTTTTGAGAAACGTATAGGCTCTCTCCTTGATGGTCCCTAAGTCGTATCGGTCCGGAAAAACTGCTGACAGCAGCATTCCTTAAAGTGCAAGTGCGTGACAGAAAATTCCGCGAAAAAAGTACTGTGGTGGAGTACCACGCATTAAGATCATGGTGATGGATTTTTGACTATGCAACATCTCTTCGCATAGCCAGAGGATCTAGCCCATCAGATAGAACATGGTCGTCGACGGTAACGGGGACAAAATTACGGTCTGGTATTTTCGAGATTCCGCTATTTGTCGGAAGGCAATTGCATTTTCATAGCTTTTCCATAACGTAGCCGATAGGCATAGTCACGATAGCCGAGTTGTTGGGTGGTCGGAATTTCGAGTCGAGAGACCCGAGTTCGATCCCCAGGTGGCAGTACCAATGAGTTTTTCAAAAACTTATATACGAATTTCATCGTTGGCTTGGACATAAAGGCGGCGACGGGCTCACCACCTGTCACGTTGTCCCGAAAATATCTTCGGTGGAAGGTGGGTCAAAGGGACTTAATTGTCTAGACTTGACCTCTGTCTACCCCTGTATTGGGAATTGCGTGAAGATATTTTTTTTTCCATAACACGCCTCTTAAGACACCCACGGGAAGAAAGTTAAATTATTATGTCATATACCATTAAGTGATTACGTATGATTATATTTAGCAAAAAATTTAAGTTATTAAATTATAAATAGTTTTTGAATGAAAACGTTGAAAACAAACATGGCCCCATATACACGAGGTAACAGTGATCGACAATTCTTCAACTCTGAACTACAAGTGTTGCTATGCTATTACCATTGGCAATACCTTTCTTTAATAAGTCAAGATAGTCGAGCGGTTAGGTCATCTGACTTTAAAACAGAAAACTCGAGTTCGATACCCATTAGGAAGTTTTGTTCCGGAACATACATACAATAAGATGTTTGGATTCAAAGATGGCGACAGTAACATAGTGAAATTTGGGTTGAAAGGACTAATGCAGACACCAGACCCGTCTCGTATTTACGTGTCGTGGCAATCGAATAAAAAGCAAACCCAAAAAAATGTCTTCGGTGGAAGGTGGGCAAAACGACTTAATTGTCTAGACTTGACCTCTGTCTACCCCTTTATTGGGAATTGCGTGAAGATATTTTTTTTTCCATAACACGCCTCTTAAGACACCCACGGGAAGAAAGTTAAATTATTATGTCATATACCATTAAGTGATTACGTATGATTATATTTAGCAAAAAATTTAAGTTATTAAATTATAAATAGTTTTTGAATGAAAACGTTGAAAACAAACATGGCCCCATATACACGAGGTAACAGTGATCGACAATTCTTCAACTCTGAACTACAAGTGTTGCTATGCTATTACCATTGGCAATACCTTTCTTTAATAAGTCAAGATAGTCGAGCGGTTAGGTCATCTGACTTTAAAACAGAAAACTCGAGTTCGATACCCATTAGGAAGTTTTGTTCCGGAACATACATACAATAAGATGTTTGGATTCAAAGATGGCGACAGTAACATAGTGAAATTTGGGTTGAAAGGACTAATGCAGACACCAGACCCGTCTCGTATTTACGTGTCGTGGCAATCGAATAAAAAGCAAACCCAAAAAAATGTCTTCGGTGGAAGGTGGGCAAAACGACTTAATTGTCTAGACCTCTGTCTACCCCTTTATTGGGAATGGAATGAACAAATTTTTTTAAATTAGTAAAACCTGACTGTGTTGGCTAAACAGCAAAGTGTATTGAAAATCGCATGCTCATTAAGGAATACTAGTACCGACTTTTATAGCAGCGAAACCTGGGCCTGCAAGAAGGAACATTAAAACAGTAGAAATGCGATCTCATCGTGAAATGAGTATATATATTTCCAAAAGGTTATCACAAAGGACAGTCTTTTACCTACTAAATATTAATATATTTTAGAACATTTCACATTTAAAATTTCTGAAAATTTTATCTCATAACAACTTTGATAAGTTGGAAGCATGAAACGTTTCATTCATACAAAAATGTTGGAGAAGCGCTCTCGACATTTTCGTGAGATATAGACTGCATGAATGGAATACCGCTGATATTAGCTTGCATAAGCTCAGCATTCATCGTTCTGTTATTAAAACGAGGGTTCTTAATGTATATAAAAAATAAAAGATTTGAGAAATGTTATGATTACACCAGTACACGTATTTACATACCACGCACTGTGTGTATACACAGGTGGAAACACCTTACGAATACGGCATCCTTTTTCTTATAGTGGGGCATGGCGTAAGGACATCGAAGGGTATTTATGTAATGTTATCTTCACGCAATCCCCTATACACGGGTACTTTCGACCCATCTTCCACCAAAGACATTTTTTTGGGACAACTTTATAGGTGTTGAGCCCGTGGTCGTCTTTATGTCCAAGCTAACGACATAAATCTTACGTAAGTTTTTCGAAAACCCAACTGGTACGAGCCTTGGGGATTGAACTCGGATCTCTTGACTCGAATTTCGATCACTCAACTACTATTTAAAGGAAAGAAAAAACCTTAAATGCCGTAGTGACAGATAGCGGAATATCCACCTCGATAAATACCAGACTAAAATTAACCAGATTGATTGATTGGTACAGGACGTCTGTATGTATGTACATATGTATGTAACTTTACTTTATTTTAAGTGAGTACCTAAAATAATTCTATAATAAATATCGTCCATTCTCATCCAAGAATTATTACGCCTTACGTTTATGTAAATATTCAAACCGCAATCTTCGAAAAAGATGATACGTTTATACTGAAAACTTATTAATTTAATAAAATTAGTGACAAGTATTGAAGAGTTTCTTTTATTTTATTAAGACAAGTTTTTAAAGCGGTCAGACCCTTTGCACCGCAGATGCTGCTGCCAGTCAGCGGTCTCCTCAATTTAGTCTGGTATTTTTGATATGATCATTCTGCCATATGTCGGCAGCCAATGGCATTTTCTAGGCATTTTTATGGCTTTTACCTTAGTTTTCTGTTAAGACACCGATGGGAAGAAACGGGGGTGGTATATTCTTACGCGACACGGCAGTTTTTATATAAAACAATTAATTAAATGAAAATATTTGTGTTGAATCACATATGACATCATAGTACAATCGTAAATATTAAATATGAATAAAACAAATTAACACTCAGTTACAAAACAAACATTTAAGCACTACGTGGTTACAGAGTGTAGTTTTTTTTAATCTCATGAATTGTACCATAGCGAAATGAAACGTGTACTGCGTAGCGACGAACGACGAGCAAAGGGACCCGAGCGATACTCGGAGTTTTAATTAGTGTTGTTAAAACAACGTCCCGAGAAGTTTGCGCCGCGCTAAATTCTCTATTGTCGATGAAAATTAAAAACTCGAAAGCTTGAAATGAAAGTGCGAGCAGAGAATGGATAAGTAATTTATGAAATTTTATGAATTTTGAATAGATGATATTTCAAAATTGAAACTGACTGCTCAAATATGAAAGTACAACAAGTTTTTAGTGTTTTATTTGTCATTCGATCCACATCTGTAACACTATACTGTAACCTTTCATCAAAATCCGTTCGGTACTTTTTGCGTAACAGAGTAACGAACAACCGTCCATTGCAAACTTTCGCATTTATAATATTACAGTAGGAAGATCGTCAGACAGTGCAGGTTGATGTTTGAAGCGACTATAGCGAATTTCACGAACTCTGTTACCGACCAATGATACTAACGGTTGTTTCGGTCGCAGTTGCGAAGTGTTACTGATTTGTAATTAAGTCCATTAAACGTATCTATCGTCCGAAATGTGGATTTTATCCCAAACTAAATCAAATCGAAAATGTGATGCTAAATATAAAGAAAAGAAAATTTAATTATAAAAAAAAACGCTTTTTGAAGTATTTCTTCAGGACACATCACTCAATCAGTGATAAAGTAAAAAATTAAAATTCATTAAGTCATTAAGTTAATAGTTATTAAGTCTAGGTCTAGGCTAAACTCATATCTACAAATGCAGAACAAGTATATAATGTTTTACGATCATCATCATCATCACGGCCGGTTAACTTCCTCTCTTTCTCTTTCTCGCTCTCTCTCTCTCTCTCTCTCTCTCACACACACACACACACACACACACACACACACACACACACACACACACTGCCTCTCCCATACGAGAAAGTTTACCATAATGGCGCCTTGGACCTAAGACGCTGCTACCCATCACCGGTCTGCTCGGAACTTTTCGATCTGATATTTTCAAGATGGGTACCACCATCTGTGGTCTCCATTCTTAGTCACTTTTTACGATATTTATGGGAAGAAATAAGAAACGATTGGATAATTGTATTTCGACAAATGTATATACATGTCACGGTAGCCGTGTGGTTGGGTTTGGGAATTGAAATCAAGACTCGAAACTCGATTCGATTCTAAAGTGGCAGACTCGTAGCAGAGGTTTTTTCAAAAACTTATGTACGATTCATATCGTTAGCTTGATAAGGATTTAATTGCCTAGACTCCTGTCTACTCCAGTACTGGCAACGGCGTGAAGATAAATGAATATACACCTCGACGTCTCGAAACACAACAAGTACAATATACGTGATTACTCACGTATTTTGAACTATAACTTTTGGCTTAACTACCGTGCCCACGTTTGATGGATCATATATATAATCTGTTGGGATTGCCATCGTTTAGTGAACTTGCAGACACTCAGATAATCTATTTAAAAAAATCTCATTATTCCCGCCATTAAACAGGAGAATTCCGACAAGATCGCCCTTAGCATTCACAGCCGTAAACTAATTTCCAAGTGCAAATATAGCTTTTAAACTTAAATTAGCATAAGCAATTAGAAGTTTCCACGTCTGCATCGGGCGTGATTTTGCGCCTTTTTGCGGAGAAGTTATCTCATGAAAACAAAAGGCAGATGCAAATATTTATTTCCAACAATGCTTCTTTTTGTCTCTTAATTGTTATCTTTGTTTTGTTAAATTTTATTGATGTAAACACATGTTTGTTAATTGTAAAATAAATAAATATCTTCACGAAATTCCCAATACAGGGGTAGACAGAGGTCAAGTTTAGACAATTAAGTCCCTTTGACCCACCTTCCACCGAAGATATTTTCGGGACAACGTGACAGGTGGTGAGCCCGTCGCCGCCTTTATGTCCAAGCCAACGACGAAATTCGTACATAAGTTTTTGAAAAACTCATTGGTACTGCCACCTGGGGATCGAACTTGGGTCTCTCGACTCGAAATTCCGACCACCCAATAACTCGGCTATCGTGACTTATTAATTGTGAACTGTGAATTGTGAACTTATTAATTTTGTTAATTGTGAACAAACATAATACCATGGCCACGTAAGAATAAAATTTTTTTCAAAGCTTTTAAAGAAATTAAAAAAAAAACGCAACGCAACTCCGATTCCTCGCACTTTTCTGAAGGGCATTTATAGTTTTGTTATGTACGTTATGTAGAGAAGTATGTTCTGCAAAGAATGGTTTGCATGTGGGATTTTTATAAGAGTATTTCGCAGTCTAAAGACTCTTAAATTTGTGAATCGCAGTTTAGTCATTCAAAATAAGAACGCATCAAGACGAAACACTGGTAGCCAATGGTGGCGTATGTTACCTGATATTGTCTTTGGTGCTTGTGTAGTTTAGTGCAAACATCTGTGGGAGGAATGGTGGTGCTTTTATTATCTTTGATGCTACGTAGTAACATTATTATAACAGTAAATTGCAGAAATTATGTATGATGGTTTTGGATTAACATCTTTATAATTGGGTTAATAATTAGTCCTATATACCATTTAAGGGCGTTAAAAATCTGACCCACAGCTTTCTTTCCGTGAAAAAACCTCAAAAGGCTAAAGAGTTTTGTTTCTTGAGAGTAAATATCAGGCTATATTAAATTAATGACAAATTTTAGAATGAAACTACTCTGGTCAAACAATTTATATTTTATTCATTCGGTAGCGAAAGAAGAAAATATTAATACTAAAAATACACCTTAATTTCTTTACGCTTTAAAACTTATAATTTTTAATATATTAAGATAACAGACCTAAATGTAAGGCGGTACGAATAAATTTAGAGGAATGGCGTCACGCAGATGGGCTTTTTTCACATTATATTCGTATAGCCCTGTTACAATGGTACGTCACCTCGGGCATAAATAATTCGGTTTGTTTGAGTTTCATTTCGGTTACGGTCCCTTACTGTTGTTGTTACATTTGTTTTGCAGGTCAAAGGGATCCAGCGCCATGAAACGATCTACTTTGTCACACACAAAGCTGTGTGAGTGAGTGAATGTGGTAAGTCAGTGTCAACTAAACGAAATAAATCGTGCATACAAAAAAAATTCTTCATGCCATTCCCCCATAGTGGTGTCAACAGAGGCAGAGACAATTAAGTCCTTAAGACCTTTCCACAATATTACCTTTAGGATACTTTTAACAATATTATCTGGATTGTAGATTTTTGTTGGCATTTTGTGCACACACTTAGTCTTACACAAAGTTGTGCGAGTCAGTGAAGTAGTAAGTCAGTGCGAACCAAACGATAAAATTCGTATGTGCAAAAACAATATCTTCACGACATTCCCAATACTGAGGTACACAGAGGTCCAGACAATTAAGTCCCTTCGAACTAACTTTAACGGACAACGTGGCAGGTGGTGCGTCTGTCGCCGTCTTTTTGTCCAAGCCAATGTTATAAGCCAATGTTAAAATCCAAATGTAAACCGTATTATATACGTTTTTCGAAAAAACTCGTTGGGACGAGCCTACCATCTAGGGGTCAAATTCGGGTCTCTCGACTCCAATTCCGATATAATTCTTCGAGCTTCGAAATAATTTACCGTTACCGTGCCGGGAACCTATTCGATTTTCGGGATGAAAGTGTGTTTTAATTCTGAGGCAAATCCATTCAACTATCACGGTATTTTATCCACTAAATTGTCCAAAGGTCATGCAATTTGTGCATGTGTGCAATATGTGCAATGAATGTTTCTTTCTTTCTTTCTTTCAATTGCGAAAGTCGCTCGCTTAATGCATCAATTCCCTTTAGTTTCATTAAGTCATACGTGCCTCAGAAACAGTACCCAGCGAAATCCAATTTCGTTGCTTCTTCCACCTTTCAACTCATCCGTAAATCCCCGCGAAAGTAATAACGGACCTCGCAAAGATGGCGACGAGCTCGCCGAAGTGGAACTGGGGAAGCGTTATTAGTCGCTGCGACGCACAATACTGCAATTACAGAGCTAAGGCTAAAACAATTGTACTGTGTACTGTGGATAGCAGGGTATGGAGCTTAGAGTTAACATGATTATTTTTAACAAAATATATTTTAAAAGGTTTTAAATTAAAAGAAAAAAATTGAAAGTCACGATAGCCGAGTGGTTGGGTGGTCGGAATTTCGAATCAAGAAACCAGAGTTTGATCCCCAGGTTCGTACCAATGGGTTTTTCAAGAACTTATGTACGAACTATATCGTTGGCTTGGACATAAAGACGGCGACGGGCACATCACCTGTAACGTTGTCCCGAAAATATCTTCGGTGGATGGTGGGTTAAAGGGACCTAATTGTCTAGACCTGTCTACCCCTGTATTGGGAATTGCGTGAAGATATTTTTTTAAAATTAAATGCATTGAATAATATATTGAAATATATTGAATAATAAATGCATTGATAGGAATAATAAGCGTACAGCACTTTTGTTATGAAATCGGGAACAACGAAGGCACAACCACCCAGAACCAAGTAAATATAGAAAAAGTGCGCGCTCAAATTATACTATATGTAGTATATAGATATAAATAAGTCTACAATAATGTTATAAAGCTAGTTATAGAATGGGGTACGGGGGTTGTTGGTTTACAGCGAGTTTACAGGGTAAGAATAAGTCATAAAAGTTCTTCCAATGAGGGTGGTAAAAGGCCTTGAAAATGCCAATAGCGATAAACAGATGGCGAGATAACCTTCTCGAAAAACCACCTGATCAAAGTTTAGCACACCGGTGAAAGATAGCAGCGTCTAAAGTGGAAGAAATCTGGTATCACGATCGTCAATCCACTTGCCTCACAAGCTTACCTGCTGTAGGCATTTACAGCTTTATAAGTAAAGCTGTAAAAGTTGATAGTGTAAATATTTAAAATATAGTATTAATATAAGTATTATCTTTTAAATATTTATACTACAAACTTTTAAATAATCGCCATAAACATAAAAAATGCTTACCGTTAAAATTTAAAGAAGGTGGTTAGGTTATTTTTTTAATTTAGTACCTGCCTAGGTTCTCCAGTTCAAAACACACATTATTACGAAACTAGAGAAAAATTTAAATTGTCGAAACTATTTATACATACATACTGAGATAGAGACAACATCACATAAATTGATCTGATTCCAAAATAGGCACAAAATAGGCACTTGTGTTATGGAATCGGACACAACAAAGACACCTCAAACTTCCACCCAAACCCGAGAAAATATAGAATAAGTGGTTTTTCTACATTGACCCGTCCGGGAATCGAACTCATTAACTCAGAAATAGCGATACCATGGAAACTGGTGTGTTCGCCACTCGTACGCGAAGGTCGCCACCGTCGTATGAAAACTTTTTAATAATACTTGAATTATCAATGCACTTAAAGATAAATTCATAAGTAGATTTGCGAAGTAAATATTGCACGGGTCTGGTATGTAATTACTTATCTCGGGAACAAAGAACAGCAAAGTTTACACGTCTATCTTCGCTTGCTGAAGCGAATAAATAATGCTGCGGAAATCCAAGGATTTGTGAAACGGAGGTATATTTTATATCTATTTCATTTTGAATATAAATTTCTCATTTTAGTAAATAATAAGAATAATAAATATCTTCACGCTATTCCCAATACTGGGGTAGACAGAGGTCTAGACCATTAAGTCCTTCGACCCACCTTCCACCGAAGATATTTTAGGGACAACGTTACAGGTGGTGAGCCCGTCGCCATCATTACATTCAAGCCAACGATGTTAATCGTTCATGTCTATTCTATAAGCCACCTGAGTGTCGAACTCGGGTCTCTTGATTCGAATTCCGATCACCTAACCACTTGGTTATCGTGACTTTTAGTAAATAAGATACTAAAACCAGCTTAAAGTTCGCTAGATGATAAGTGAGCTGCAGCTTACGTCGCCAGCAAACAGCATCATAGGAAGATGGTTAGAGATGCGCTACCACTCATGAAGACTACGATGAAATGTCGCCTAGCTCGTGATAAGACAGACTGGCATAGATAAATGTAGTGTAGGACGATCCTCCACAGGAAGGTGCGACGATCCACATATCTGTGTATGTGGGAGGCCTATGTCCAGCAGTGGAGTTTAGATAGGTTGTAATGATTACACATGTTCTCTATACCTTTGAAATCGTAAACGCAACACCTATTTGGACACAGAAATGGAAGTGCAGAGTAATGAATCAGATAAATCCCTAGGCTGAAAAACAGTCTTGTTTTTTTCATGAAGAATATAATAGAATATAATTTAAGTATTAATTTTCATACATTCTGCAATCTTTTTTTACATTGCTAATATTCTGATACAGTTTTTCAAATCAAATCAAATAATTTATTTATCGACGGAAGAATATACATTCGTTTAACGATAGTCATTTTTTATCTACCACCGTTTCGTGATGAAGAAACAGGCGAAAGAAACTCCGCGTTATCCCTCCAACAAAGTTGCAATACTTGTGTCTGGTTTGTCAATAGTTTACAACAATAGTCGAATGGCAAGATCGAACCTGTGAAGTTTGTTTCGCAGTTCGTACACTTAGCCAATTGGCTATAGACTTTTATCCGAATGTATCCATACTATTATTTTGTGGTTGGGGTATCAATTCTATGATATCATATAAGTATTATGTATGCAGTTAAATGTGTCGGTGTTGCGCCTATATCGGTGGGTGTGCGTAATTTACGATCACGTGGACCGATGTCTGGTATTCCCACTTTTTGTCGTCTTGTAAGTAGATTCACAACAGAACAAATCTGATAAAGAATTACCTCGTATCGTGATATCGTGAGACGTAAAAAATTACCATTACTGATGAATATATTTAATTTTCTTTAATTTTTTTACTTCACGCCATTAGCTATACTGGAGTAGGTACATGTTTAGACAATGACATCCTTGCGACCCACTTTTCAGCGAAGTTAATTTGGCACACCGTGACAAGTGGTAAGCCTATCTCTCTTAGTGTCCAAACTACTACATATATACGTAATTTTACAGTTAACATTCTTCATACCAATATATTTGACATTTTCGTGTTCAGTAACCAGCCCGTATCTATCTCGCGCCCGTGACGGTAGTTCCAGCATCTATTCGCACTACGTATTCATAGACCAACCGCGGGGGTCCGCTCAAAACGACCCCCTCGGGGTCCCGGAGCGAGTGTAGTTACGAAGTGGAGCCTGGCTAATGTACCGCTGGAGAGGCTACTCGTGCACAATTAATCTCAATTTAAATAATTCACGAAGAACATAGACAATGATGTTCAAGTTGTGTACTTCTGTTTAAATTCTGATTACATAAAACTATATTTATTTATAGATTTTTCTGTTGCTATATGTTGTATTCCGGTTTATTTTATTTTTATTTATTTAGGGGCTTTTATCCTTTTTGGATATGCCAGCCCCTTCATACCCTGATATAAAGTTTTATATCAACATTCACTAATAAAAACTGAATGCCACAATCGAGAGATTGATTCATTGATGCTGCATGACCACGGCAAGTAGCTTTTTGCTGCTTCAGAGTTTGGTTCAGCTAATATCGCCTGACGTCCACTCTATTTATGTTATGTGTTTGTATCAATGATTCTCTCTCTATCTTATTTCACACATTCCACAAGTAGGTGTTGTACATCTTCCACTTAACCACATACTTTATATATATCATTCTATCTTAGACTCAGGCGGGGAAAACTCGTCAGCAACCTCCTGTTGTGTAGCGGTTTTTGTTTTCGGTGTTGGAGGAGTATCCATCACAACCTCTGTCTGGTTTTCACAGACCAAGTACGGATGGATATGAAACCATATCCACTCCAGTTATTAAGCGTACCTGGAACAAAAATAAAAAATACATTAAGTGTTTCTGATAAGAGCCGTGGGTGCCCCAGAGGTTAGAACAGTCGTTTTCTTTCGTGAGTTATTGCCATAGGAAATATTTTTAATGTTTCAGGAACATGTGATTACGATTTCTTTTAAAATTCAAAAATGAATGAATGAAGGTGAATATGCTAGTAACTTTCCCGTGTTTGAATTTCAATGTCTATATAAAAAAATCTCTACATATAGCAAAACGGCGTCAGTATATTTTTGGCGTCAGTGTACACATCGAATGAAAAAAAAAAGAAAATAAATTGATTGTACTAATTAAAATATTCGAATAAAATAAGCGCAATTGTAATTACAATTATGCTTTATTTATTGTGTCAAATGCGTGCATGAACACCAAAGAGGTACATGATGAATCTTCTTCTTCTTTGCAGCCAATCAAGAGTCCAATGCTATTCAGCAGTGGACTCCCCCATAACTTTCCTTATCATATCATCGATTATTATTATATCATCGATTATTGTGCATACACGCACCGTCCTCAAATACATCAATCAGCTCCGTTTTAAATATGCTTAAACAATAACCGCTAAAGACATTTATTGAGCGCAATTAACCTTTTAGAAATAACGGAGCGAAGAAATAAAAAAGCGTACCCGTTTTCAGCTGTAACGTTCTCAATTCGCTTTGTTTGAGACTAATGAAATTTGTAAAGGATTAATTCGTGTTATTTCTGACGTACAATTTGTTATTTCTGCATAAATTAATTTATCCTATTACAACATATACAGTATTATTTCTTCTAGTATCCGTTCAAAATGAAAGAATTTTTTATTTACAACGCATATGCTTCGGAGATTTTAATTCATATTCACGTGTCTATTTGAAATATAATACATGGAATTAAAATGAAGTAGCTTGTAATTTGAACTCTGTAAGACAAAACTTCTTTTTCTCTGGAGGCGTTGAGTGTAAAGTTTCAAGTTTTGAATTAAGATAGAAAGTTTTTGCGCCGTGTTTTGAGCTTGCGCTTATTTTTTTTTTACAGTTTTTTTGATACACTGTTAATTGGCGGCAGAAATTATCTAAAAGTGAAGTAATGGCTTAGACGAGACCTTAGCAGAAGACATTTAATCTTTTTATAATACTTTATGATTTGTATTTTATGGAGCTAAGAGTCACGATACCGGAGTGGTAGGGTGGCGGGTCTTGATGGCACTAGATAGATAGAGATGGGGTGGCACTATTCGTACACCGATACCACACGCGAGGTATATTATATATATCTTCACGCGATTTCCAACACTGGGGTAGACAGGGGTATAGACAATAATGTCGTTTCAATCCATCTTTCACCGAAGACGGTAAAAGGTGGACCGAAAGGTGGGTTTTTCGGGACAACGTGACATGTGGTTCACCTGCCGCCGTCTGTATTGACGTACGTTTTTGAATAAGAAAAACCCCATTGGACTCGAGTTTCAATCGTCCAACCACTAGGTTATTATGACAATATATTCAAATCACAGTAATAAACACATTAAAAGCAATGATATGAAAAGTTTCTTCAATTTCAGATTTATATCGCCATAAAACCTAAATTTTAAAGCCCCCGGAAAGTTGAAACGGCTGTTTCCGAGTGCTGATGACGTCACAGTACATTAACCGGGCCCCACTCAAATCATTGTTCGGGCCTTTCACTGTTGTTACGTTTAATCGCCGCTTTATCGCCGAATCACGGTTTTAATTCGCCATCAATATTTTTATGTTAAGCCTTTGGCGTTCTTAAATGTAAGTCATATAACTTACATGCTACGCACAGCTAGCATATTGGTGATTTCCGATACTGGAGTGGGCAGAGGTCTTGACACTGAAGTCCTTTGGATATACTTTTCACCGATGATTATTTGAGATATGACGGGTGAGCCTGTCGCCGTTTAAGAGTCTTAGCTAGTTATACATATAAATAAAATTGGAGTGTCTGTTTGTATATTGAAATGACCGTTTTTTGCTACATGTATATGAATATTTATACGGTACTCGTACATACATCAACATTTTTTACAATTATCTGTGTTTATTCTGGCTATGCTCAGAAATGGCTGGACCGATTTTAACAGGACTTTCACTGTCGGATAGCTAATGTTATAAGGAGTAACATAGGCTACTTTTATTTTAGACACATAATTAGGGTTCTGCGTTAAGTGATAAACTGCGGACAAAGCCGCGGAGGGCAGTAAGTAGCATAACATAATAGCAAACATAAATATTTACGTACATATACTCGTACATAGCTACGTAGATAGGGACAACATTACATACATAGCTCTGATCTCAACGCGAGCAGGATAAGCACTAGTATTATGGGAGCAGAAGGTACCTTCGAGCAAGCAACCAGATCCGAGAAAATGTAGAAAAAGTCTTCTTTATTGACCCAACCGAAAATAGAAACCGGAACCTCAAAGCCGGCGACACCATGAAAACCTGTGCCACTCGTCCACGGAGATCCACAAACATATATAAAAATCTATAACTCCAGTACAAATATTTATATTCATCACAGAAATTTTTGTACCTTAGCTTCGAAGGCAGAATCACTACTAACTCGAGTATCTATGTGTATCTATTTTTTGTATGTATAGTCTTCAACAACATAGTCTTGGGATCTATTTACTCGGATGGATTAAGTGAAAGAGAATGTATGAGAGATGGTGTTACCAGGTTTAAGTCGATACTAGTCACGATAGCCGAGTGGCTGGGTGGTCGGAATTTCGAGTCAAGAGACCCGAGTTCGATACCCAGGTGGCAGGCTCGTACCAATGGGTTCTTCAAAAACATATGTCCGAATTATATCGTTGGCTTGGACATAAAGACGGCGACGGGCTCACCACTTGTCACCTTGTCCCGAAAATATTTTCGGTGGAAGGTGGGTCGAAGGAACTTAATTGTCTAGACTTCTGTCATCAAGATATTTATTTATTTTTATTACCAAAATAACAATATTTTTTACAAGATAAAACTTTTCCAGCGCAATGTTTGTGACGTATGAACTAACAATACATAGTAATAATTTTTACAAGTATATAACCAAAAGGTGGTAGACTGCATCTCTGTCTAGGATTGGTTTGGGTCAGTACCACACTCTTACCTATTTCTGCAGGCATATAGCAGTTTAACAACTGTTGTGGTCTGGTTTCAAGGGTATAAAGTTGTCATGCACCTTATTGACAACTACTGACACTAAAATTAGTTTTTTTTCTTTTAGATTAAAAAGTCACAATAGCCGAGAGGTTAATTAGCCGGGTGATCGAAATTCGGGTCTCGAGACCCGAGTTCGATCCCCAAAGCTTGTACTAACGGATTTTTTTAAACTTGTGTAGGATATAAATCGTTACTTTGGGCATACGGTGACGGGCTCATCACCTGACACATTGTCCCAAAAATAATGTCTTCGGTTGAAGGTGGATCGAAAAGAATTCATTGTCGAGACTTCTATCTGCCCCTGTATTGGGAATAGCGTGAAGATATTATTCTTCTTTTAGATTACGGGGAAACCAATAAGGGTACAAAACCATTACATTGTACGAAACCTTTTCACGAGTGTTAAACCAGCAAATCCACCATTTTATAATATAAAGCGAAAATATAAAGTTAACATAATAAACTACGGCATAAACATGATTTCAAAGTTTATAAATAAATCCAAAAGTTACCGGAAACTGTGACGATACTTTCTACCTCTACTCGATTTCACTCGAATACCTAAAAGTTAAATTAAATAGAAAGGAGCGTCGCAAATCAATCATTTCCATTTCCGCTCGATTCGGTAGGGATTTATTCGTACAACTGCTCACCTGTTTTTTAACAATTCTAATAAACAACTAAATAACAACCAAATATAAGGTATACTAAGTTATTCGCTTTACGGCATGTTAAAGTCGACTAAACCATCACAGAAGATGAGAAAAAGACTAGTTAATGGTTTTACTTAGCCTAAGTTATTAACTTACATTGTACGTAAGACTCATTTTTACTGAACTTATATACCTATTTTAGTTGTATTTATGCGTATTTAGTAAAATAGGCAGTAAGGCCTACCTAGCAGCATTTACATCTGTTTTAAATGCACGGCACTGCGAATAAAGAAGATTTGACATGAATTACATTACAAAATCCAAAGAAAGAAATGTGTTGTTAACTCTGACGCCACTTCCACATTACTAATAACATTTATAAATAAATAAATACATAAATATCTTCACGCTATTCCCAATACAGTGGTAGACAGAGGTCTAGTCTAGACGATTAAGTCTCTTTGACTCACCTTCCACCGAAGATATTTTTGGGACAACGTAACAGGTGGTGAGCCCGTCGCCGTCTTTATGTCCAAGCCAACGATATTCGTACTTAAGGTTTTGAAAAACCCTTTGGTACGAGCCTGGCACTGGAGTTCGAACACGTGTCTCTTGACACGAATTCCGATCTTCCAACCACTCGTCTATCGTGATTATACGTGGTAAGAATATTTAAATGGCATTATAGTTAATATATAGCAAATCTAGAAATGATGGCATTAGTGAAAAACACTCGCAAATGGTAATCTCGTTTTAAAAGCTCTGTTTGCGAATGGAAATTAGTTTACGACGGGGAATACGGAATACTAATAGCGTCAATATTGCCGTATTCACGCCTTGCGGCGCCGGAATTAATTGAATCGATTTATTTTTTTCCTCTTAGTGCCTTTCATTTAAGATAAAATTTGATTACCATAATATGTTATTAAATTTCCAAAGTCTAATGGCACGTTAGCGGAGTGGTTTGGTGATCGGAATTCGAGTCGAGGGATCAGAAGTCGATCACCAGATGCTCGTGTATAATAAGTTTTTCGAAATTTCTATTCGATAATCACCTGTCACGTTGTCCCAAATATATGTTCGATGGAAGGTGGGTCGAAAAGTCTTGACTGTCGAGACTTCTGTCTACCCCTGTATTAGAAAAGGCGTGAAGATATTTTGTTTCATTAATTGTTTTATAATTCAAATGTCTCCTGACTTACAAATGGCAATAAGAATCAGCGTGCTATTTTGCTGTTTAAAAGGGTAGCCAAAGACAAAATGCCAACAGTTAACATTTCTTAGTCAAGGCGTCTAATAACAGAGATACTTTTTTGCAGAGAAATGCCTTCAATACGAACAAATAAGAAGTTTAAGTTCAATGTTCAAGATTATAAAATGCTATGCAGGTTGAAGAAATAAGAAGAATTAATAAGTTACGATTTATAAGACGAATTCATACATCCACGGCTCGTCAGCATCTGCTCGTCAGGAGATGTGTACCAAAGCTTGAAAAGTGTCCTACGTTTCTAGAAATAGAAAAGAGTCTTATACACCGCGAGGCAAGCTGATCGGTGAGCGGCTTCAGTTTGAACACCTCAAAACGCTGACAGAAAAACACATGTTACATAACATACGTCTAAGTCGTTTTAGATGCTACAAAATCTGGTTTGTTTTAAACGCCTTTGTTATCCTCCAAATACAAATGTATCTAGGTAGGTATTTATGTAGGTATTTCTATTTTATTAGCTCTAGCTTAAACCGTGCCAGATTACCAGTGACGCATCTGTCCGTGTCTTAGTCTGTTATATTTGGGAGCTGTATACCTGTAAAATAAGAGCGTGCTACGTTTTGAACAGGGTATAATGTAAAGGTAGAAATTCGGAGCAATAGGTAGTTTAAAATACTACACTGCATTACATAGAAAGGAACAACGTCACATGCATTGGTCTGATCCCGTTGTAAGCAGCTTAAGCACGTGTATTATGGAATCAGAAATAAATAAGGTTCGATTCTGATACTTCTACTTGATAATTATATCGATGGCTTGGACAGAAAGGCGGCGACGGGCTCACCACCTGTCACGTTGTCCCGAAAATATCTTCGGTGGAAGGTGGGTCGAAGGGACTTAATTGTCGAGACTCGACCTCTGTCTACCCCTGTATTGGGAATTGCGTGAAGATATTTATTTATTTATATAGATTCTGATACTATCTTTTCACTAGGGCATGAAATCGTTCTTTTGAAATCGGTCTCGTGTCTGATGCTTTCGAGATGCGTAGAGGAGTTCGCATCCCTGATGCGTTCTCGCACCGACTTTGTTTGGAATTTTCAATTCAATTCTCCTTAAAGTCGCCTTGAGAGATACAAAGCAAGGAATCCATCTACACACAAGAGCAGATGGTAAATTGTTGAGCATTGCATGCCTTAAGGCCCGTCGCAATCGTCAGGACTTATTTATCGACAGTCTACTATATGCTGACGATGCTGTCTTTGTTGCAAATACCCCTCAAGAGCTTCAAGTTATGCTGGACAAATTTGCATACGCCTGCTTTCTGTTTTCTATGTCTATTAATGCAAAGAAGACCGTAGTTCTAGCGCAGGGCTTAACTAATCAGCCGCTAATCTTGCTGGAAGGTGCACCCTTGGAAGTTGTCAATAAATTCTGCTATTTGGGATCAACTGTCTCAAGCAATTTCTCTCTTGAAGATGAGATTGATATTTGCATTGGCAAGGCAGCCATGACGTTCGGTAGGTTGCGTACGAGAGTATGGAATAATAAACACCTTACTGTAAACACAAAGATGACGGTTTATCAAACTTGTGTTTTGAGCGTGCTTCTATACGGAGCTGAAACTTGGACGTCGTATGTTAGACACGAACGAAGGCTGAAAAACTTTATCATGCGTTGTCTTCGGAGCATTCTCAATATAAAATGGAATGACAGAGTAACACACGAGAGTGTGTTGGAGATTGCAAAACTTCCTAGCATCATTGCTCTTCTCAAAAAGAAGCGCTTGCAGTGGTTGGGACATGTGCACCGAATGAGCAATACTCGTTTGCCAAGACAGGTTTTGCTAAGCCAGGTTGCATTCGCGAAGCGCAATGTGGGGCGTCCGTTACTGCGATTTAAGGATTGCGAAAAGCGTGATATGATATCTTTTAGGATTGAGGTTGGTGGGATTTTCTGAGATTGAGAGAGATTGAGAGGATCTCGCTTCCGATCGCATAGCATGGAAGAACACCATCTCTGTGGGTTGCAAAATCAACGATAACGCCTGGTTTCAAGATTTAGCTCAAAAAAGGGTTAAGAAACTTAATCGTGAAGGTGTTGCGTTTGGCGAAAACTATGCGTGCCGAATATGTACACGCAAGTGTCTTTCCCGGATTGGTCTATACAGCCACGAACAGCGTTGACTTTCTAACATTAACGCTGCTTGAATCATCTGTCAAGATGAAATATGGCCTAGTAGTAGTAGTATTAACACCCAAACGCCAGAAAATGTAGAAAAAGTGTTTTCTACATTGACCCGATCGGGAATCGAACAGAGCTAGCGACACCATTAAAACCGATGTGTACGCCATTCGTCCACGGATTTCGTCAAAATTATTGTCACAGTTTATTATAAAATAAACCAGAGACTTTTATAAATCAATCGACACTCGCGAACAACTAGCCGCACCGCACATGATGTCAAAAAATAAATTAATTTTCACTCAAAAGTAATTTATTTAAGACGCTCATTGCTCTAAAGCTTTCTAAGGCAGTGATAATAAAATGAAAAAAAGAGAAGAAAATTAAACAATGAGTTTATTTTCCTCGGAAAATAAAACAAAGGAATTGTTTCAATGCTTAAATGAAGAAAAGAAAATCTTTTGAAGTTTACGTGAGAAATTATTCGAAAAACGGGTAGCATTTCGATTTAAATATTTGTATTTGAACGAAGCGAAAGTAAAGAAAATTCAGTACACATAAAAATAAATATAACCGAACATTAGTCTGTATGATGCGCTTTAATAGATTAACTGCTGATGAAAATGATTCTGTTAAAACTTCATAAAAAGATGGCTTGAATCTTATGGAAGGATAGACAGAGTCACAAGGTAGACAGACTACGTCACGTAATTTGAAAATATATAATACGTCACTATTAACTATGATTTCATGTATACAAACAAAGCTAAGCTCGATATTGTTTTATTTAACTGTATGAAACATAGTTTCGGACTCTATCCGAGTCCGAAACGTTGAAGTAAATCTGGTTAGCCGTTTGTCGATCGTGCGTTGCTTACTATGGTGTGTTGTTTTTTTTAAATATCCTCATGAACTTAAAATATACTTATAATGATAGGTCTTTGATATTAAGATACACGAGCCGTGTCTGTACATACATACAAATAAACATATTTAAAAAAAAAACAACACACCATAGTAAGCAACGCACGATCGACAAACGGCTAACCAGATTCTTGAATCATAGCTAAGAAGCGCATCATACACACGCACAAACACACACACACATACACATACACACACACACACACACACACACACATACACACATAGACGCACGCACGCACTCATGCACGCACGCACTGGCGCACACACGCACCGATGCAAGCAAGAACGCACGCATGATTTCGGTGGTAAAATCTGTTCATCCGTTACATATTGTTCAACTTATAACATTTTTTTCGTTCCATTTGCTTCGGGCAATAAATATAAGAAGATTCCGTTCTGTAAATTTTACTTATTATTGTTTCATATACTCATGACCGTATCTTTTGACAGAGGTAACTACTTACAAGTTCTCGCTACCTCGTTCCACAGTTTTGTTAAATAATTTACACCGACATCATTAGTAAGGAGACGTTGAAGAGTTATGGGGAATGTTGAACTTCTGTTTTATCGCTCATCATACTTCTCATGGAACAAATAGAAGTCACGATAGCCGTGTGGTAGGGTGATCGGAATTCGAATCAAATGGCCAGAGTTCGATCCCCAGGTGGTATGCTCGTAGCAATGAGTTTTTTTTTTAAACTTTAGGATTTTAATTATCAGTTTAAAGACGGCGACAGGATCACCAACTGTTACGATGCCTCTAAATGTCTTCGGTGAAAGGTGATTCGAAAGGACTGAAATGTCCATACTTCCATCCCAGTATTGCGAATAGTGTGAATATTTTTGCTACCTACAGAAAGGAAGGGAGGTGACATATTCTTATGTCTTAACTAACTCGAATCCTGATTCAATTATTCACTCAATTATTCATTAAATTCACTCGGCTATCGTGAGTTTGACGCTGTGATACGTAATTACAAAAAAACTTACATACATTTAAAATCAGTGTGGTTAAAAAACATGATAAGCGAATTACTACACTCGCGGATAGATAGTGCATTAAGTTGATAGTATATTTCTTATTCTATTGAGAAATTTCTTCGCAATTTATGTTATCAGTTGTGCACTAATCGGCATTTAGGTATGTCGGAGACTTTTAATGTGTAATGTCATGTCTGATTAAAATTACCTCACAAGTTGCAAACTATTGTACTCTATACGATTGCAGTGAAAATAGACAAACATTCGAGGCCAGTAAAACATTAGGTTCATAATTAAAAATCTACGAACTAGTTAAATTTTAAATCGAAGACTCCTCCTATACAGAATTTCTTTCGTCTGTTTCTCCTCCGTTAGAGGGCTGTCCGACCACATTACTAAACGGTAGTAGATTAAGAAATAGCTGTCGATAAACGAATGTATTCCTATTTCTATAAATAAATTTGACTGGAATATGTATACAGTTGTCCCAGGTTTAGGACAGCAGTCTTTTTTTTTTTTATAGAAAAGGGAGGCAAACGAGCAGGTGGCTCACGTGATGGTAAGTGATTACCGCCGCCCATGAACACCCGAAATACCAGAGGCTTAGCAGATGCGTTGCCTCCCTTAGAGTGCCCCCCTTCCCATAATTGGGGGAGGAGGGTGTGTGGGCCACCGGTTACTTGCACTCACCAGACGAAACGCAGAAGTTTGTTAGACTTCTACTTTACGCCGGTATTCTGTGAGGTCGTGGTACTTCCCCGGTCGAGCCGGCCCATTCATGCAACAAAAGTTGATGCGTGGCTCTACCACTGTATTAAAATACAAATACTTAGCATTAGCTCTATTTGATAAAACTTTTAGAAACGAAGACAGTTAGAAAGACTCTAAATCGATAAGTAAGCATCGAAACATTTTATTTATTTAATTAATTTCCATAACAAAAACATAATCATACAAACAATATTGCCTCTGTAGCATATTCCTGTCGACGAAAAAGATACATTTGATCACAGTTTATACTCACAGCTTTGAGCCATTTACCTGCGCAATGGAGAAGACAATAACAGTGCGAGAACACACGAAGGGAACCCCCAAACAATACGCATTAGTTATGCCTGAGGCGGCATCTTTGCTCCGTTACAGGGAACATAAAGGCTACTTGAAAAACGACCTATGCGAACTACATTGTTCATGAAATTGAGCTGTATTGTATTACCCTTTAGGTTCAAATGGCATTACACGTTTAGTGAACAAATTGAGGTTTTCATTTATAGAGTAATATCGCGTCTTCGTTTCCTATCTCTTTATGACTAAATGGAGTTCTCAAAAATTGAATAAAAAAATAAAACTCCTATTTGTTTCCATATCATATGCATTTTTTTTTCGAAACCATCCAGCATCCTATGGGCCGGGGCCCGAATATATTCCATATTTGGGTTTTTACGTCTAAGTTTATGTAAGTTTCAATAAAAATGCAAGCAAGATACTGGCTTAGTAGCCTTAAAACGTCAAAATGCCACATTTTTTCTCTCACTGTTCAGGTTTAGTTTTCTCGCCTGTCACTATCTATGTTATCAGAGAATTGAAATTTGAGTTGAAGATTCTCGAAGTACTGAAGGTCACCAACGCACCTGAAGTAAGTGGTAAGTTCATGGCCGACGGTAATCAGTTACCGTTAAGTGATCTGCATGGTCTAATCCTATTTAATGGAAGTGGCGTCAATTGTTTCATTTTCGGATTCATTCGCGTAGCAACCAAGCGCTTTAAGCTTTAGGGTTTTGTTAGGATCAGTAAATCTGAGGCTAGCTTACGAAATTTCTGGACAACGGTCAGTTATAATAGCCGAGTGGTTGGGATTGGGTGTAGAAGCCGAGTCATATCCCTACGTGGCAGGCTTGTACCAATTTTTTCAGAATTTATGTACGATTTATATTGATGATATATTGATGATTATGTTGATGATTATATTGATGATAAATTACGACTTGGACATAAAGACGGTGACTGCCTCACCACTGACAAATTGTACCTTACACCTTAGGGCTGCTGTCCGTAACCGGTCTGCTTAAGATATTGGTCTGGTATTTTCTGTATGGGTTATCCCGTCATCAGTCGGTATTCTATGGGAGTTTCAATGCGTTTCCCTTAATCGCCTCTTAAAGCACACACTTAATATCATATAGTATATGATAATAAGGCTTCGTGATCACAAAGAAACTTATTTAACTTCTCCAGACAAAGACATTATTCAAATTTCCCATCAATAAGTTTGATGTCTACTTCATTATCTTTATCGATATCAAATACGTCCATACGTCATCGTTGTCTAAATTGACTATAGACATGAACTTAATTCTTAACTCGTCCTGAAGCAACGATAAAAGTAATTTAACATTTATTCGCTGTATGTTTTTAATAGATTTTTTTATTGGCAGCCAATTTGTTAGTAAATCATCATAAAATAAAATAGTTTTACGCATTTTTCATTGTCTCCTCAACATTTTTTACTGTGTGCATACCACGAAAAGAAATTCGAATATTTGCGAATTAATTTCAATAAACATAAACATTAATTACGTCGTGCATATTTTTGATGCTCTGAATTATTCATAACGTTTACTCGAATCAGCGAATTGATAGACTTTCAATCAACTCCCGAGCCGATCTGTTTGAGGCAAGTCACCGCCTCCATTAGTTGTTTTATTGGCTTAAACAAATCACATTTCAATTGGAATGCGATTTGGGAGTTGATTTAAATTCGGCAAATAATGCTAGCGGTAACAGAAGCCTTTAAATCTAAATTATAATATATCAAAATTTTTAATCGACGTTACAGTATATAGTTTCATATTTTTTCTGTTTCCACGCATTTCCCAATACAGGGGTAGACAGATGTCTAGTCTTGACAATTAAGTCCCTTTGACTCACCTTCCACCGAAGATATTTTCGGGACAACGTAACAGGTGGTGAGCCCGTCGCCGTCTTTGTGTCCAAGCCAACGATATAATTCGTACATAAGTTTTTGAAAAACCCATTTGTACGAGCCTGCCAACTGGGGATCGAACTCGGGTCGCTTGACTCGAAATTCCGACAACTCAACCACTCGGCTACCGTGACTTCTGAATGAACATTAAAATAAAATAACGAATGGCATCTATTTTATTATCGAAATCCTTTTTAAGGTGTTCTTAGAAAACTTTGATGAATGCAACTATGCACTAAGTAATGTAAGTTAACTAATTATGTAAGTTAATAAAACTAAAGTAACAAAATATAACAATGTAATTTTAAATCTCAAGGATTAGAACCCGCGAAAATCCATATTGGGGAGCGAGTTATGATTTATCAACGAAAACACAAGCTAAATATTTACAAAATTACACAAATAAGTATGTAGTCATCCATATGATTTAATAAATGAAGCTTACTGAATATTTAATAACTTGAAGAATGCAAATAAAACATTAAGGTGGAGAAAATGAATAAGATTTCATGATGAGAAAATGGAAAATGTTTTCCGTGTCCGGGAGGGCTTTGTTAGGAGCTTTCGTTATTAAACAAGAGGCGATCGACATTTATTAAAGTGCCTCGTCGATTTTTCACTCTTTTACAAAATTATACGTAACACCTATATTTTATTTTGTACGATGAATTATTTGAGGAATATGAAAAAAATTTTCATTGAACTTTGAAGCAGTTTCAATTAAAAAGAGAGCACTAATAGTAAAAATTTTAAGTCAGATTGTATGCATCGTACTACGGATACATCTAAAGAAAAAGTAATCGATAAAATCAATATTTAAAATGAAATTTAATATTAAAAAAAAAAGTCACGATAGACGAGCAGTTAAGTAGTCGGAATTTCGAGTCGTGAGACCCGAGTTCGATCCCCAGGTGGCAGCAGGCTTGTACCAATGGGTTTTTCCAAAAATTATGTACGAATTACATCGTAGTCTTGGACAAAAAGACTTGGGCTCACCACCTATCACGGGTTCCCGAAAATATCTTCGGTGGAAGGTGGGTCGAAGGGACTTAATTGTCTAGACTAGACCTCTGTCTACCCCTGTATTGGGAAGTGCGTGAAAATGTTAAATATAATTGAATATACAACAGAATATACATTACTCTGATCTCAAAGTAAGTAGCTAAAGCATTGACAATTAAGTCCTTTGACTCACCTTCCACCGAAGATATTTTCGGGACAACGTAACAGGTGGTGAGCCCGTCGCCGTCTTTGTGTCCAAGCCAACGATATAATTCGTACATAAGTTTTTTGAAAAACCCATTTGTACGAGCCTGCCAACTGGGGATCGAACTCGGGTCGCTTGACTCGAAATTCCGACAACTCAACCACTCGGCTACCGTGACTTCTGAATGAACATTAAAATAAAATAACGAATGGCATCTATTTTATTATCGAAATCCTTTTTAAGGTGTTCTTAGAAAACTTTGATGAATGCAACTATGCACTAAGTAATGTAAGTTAACTAATTATGTAAGTTAATAAAACTAAAGTAACAAAATATAACAATGTAATTTTAAATCTCAAGGATTAGAACCCGCGAAAATCCATATTGGGGAGCGAGTTATGATTTATCAACGAAAACACAAGCTGAAAATTTACAAAATTACACAAATAAGTATGTAGTCATCCATATGATTTAATAAATGAAGCTTACTGAATATTTAATAACTTGAAGAATGCAAATAAAACATTAAGGTGGAGAAAATGAATAAGATTTCATGATGAGAAAATGGAAAATGTTTTCCGTGTCCGGGAGGGCTTTGTTAGGAGCTTTCGTTATTAAACAAGAGGCGATCGACATTTATTAAAGTGCCTCGTCGATTTTTCACTCTTTTACAAAATTATACGTAACACCTATATTTTATTTTGTACGATAAATTATTTGAGGAATATGAAAAAAATTTTCATTGAACTTTGAAGCAGTTTCAATTAAAAAGAGAGCACTAATAGTAAAAATTTTAAGTCAGATTGTATGCATCGTACTACGGATACATCTAAAGAAAAAGTAATCGATAAAATCAATATTTAAAATGAAATTTAATATTAAAAAAAAAGTCACGATAGACGAGCAGTTAAGTAGTCGGAATTTCGAGTCGTGAGACCCGAGTTCGATCCCCAGGTGGCAGCAGGCTTGTACCAATGGGTTTTTCAAAAAATTATGTACGAATTACATCGTAGTCTTGGACAAAAAGACTTGGGCTCACCACCTATCACGGGTTCCCGAAAATATCTTCGGTGGAAGGTGGGTCGAAGGGACTTAATTGTCTAGACTAGACCTCTGTCTACCCCTGTATTGGGAATTGCGTGAAAATGTTAAATATAATTGAATATACAACAGAATATACATTACTCTGATCTCAAAGTAAGTAGCTAAAGCATTGACAATTAAGTCCCTTCGACCCACCTTCCACCGAAGATATTATCGGGACAACGTGACAGGCGGTGAGCCCATCGCCGGGCTATTATATCTATCTATTTAACAAAATCTAATATACGAGTATCTATTAAACAAAAAGCGTTTAATCGTGACGCCAAATCAAAACCGGCAAACGTGTGCGTCTGTTCACTAAGTAAACTGTCATAGTTATAATGAAGTGTGACACCGACAGCGACAAACTCGCTTTAACATAACGACCCCGGCTCGGTGTACACAATTCCAGGCACTTAAGCAATTCGTCCGGTCCGCCTGCAGTACATCCTAACGACAGACCCTCGTCACCACGCTAATGACGTTCAGTAACTTTGTTTATTACTACACTGCGGGGAGCGAAGCGTGCGAAACACTCATCGAGTCTTGATGTAGGCTGTAAAGTGTTCTGTTTTATAATTTTTTTTTCATCTATTACCTACAAATGGAGAGGTAGAGAAAAAATAGAACAAAAGTAAGTTAGGGACAGATTTCGAAACAGGCAAGACAGTTAAAGCTTTCGTGAGACATTAAATTAAGAATTAAAACCTGGCTAAACTCATGTATTAAAAGTCGGTGTAGGTATCAACTAGTGTCGGACATATCGGAGGGCCTTCATCAGGTTGAATGGCGCCTACACCGATTGTTTAGACGTGAATTTAGCCATTTTAAATTATTTGAGGAATATGAAAAAAATTTTCATTGAACTTTGAAGCAGTTTCAATTAAAAAGATAGCACTAATAGTAAAAATTTTAAGTCAGATTGTATGCATCGTACTACGGATACATCTAAAGAAAAAGTAATCGATAAAATCAATATTTAAAATGAAATTTAATATTAAAAAAAAAAACACGATAGCCGAGCAGTTAAGTAGTCGGAATTTCGAGTCGTGAGACCCGAGTTCGATCCCCAGGTGGCAGCAGGCTTGTACCAATGGGTTTTTCCAAAAATTATGTACGAATTACATCGTAGTCTTGGACAAAAGACTTGGGCTCACCACCTATCACGGGTTCCCGAAAATATCTTCGGTGGAAGGTGGGTCGAAGGGACTTAATTGTCTAGACTAGACCTCTGTCTACCCCTGTATTGGGAATTGCGTGAAAATGTTAAATATAATTGAATATACAACAGAATATACATTACTCTGATCTCAAAGTAAGTAGCTAAAGCATTGACAATTAAGTCCCTTCGACCCACCTTCCACCGAAGATATTATCGGGACAACGTGACAGGCGGTGAGCCCATCCCGGGCTATTATATCTATCTATTTAACAAAATCTAATATACGAGTATCTATTAAACAAAAAGCGTTTAATCGTGACGCCAAATCAAAACCGGCAAACGTGTGCGTCTGTTCACTAAGTAAACTGTCATAGTTATAATGAAGTGTGACACCGACAGCGACAAACTCGCTTTAACATAACGACCCCGGCTCGGTGTACACAATTCCAGGCACTTAAGCAATTCGTCCGGTCCGCCTGCAGTACATCCTAACGACAGACCCTCGTCACCACGCTAATGACGTTCAGTAACTTTGTTTATTACTACACTGCGGGGAGCGAAGCGTGCGAAACACTCATCGAGTCTTGATGTAGGCTGTAAAGTGTTCTGTTTTATAATTTTTTTTTCATCTATTACCTACAAATGGAGAGGTAGAGAAAAAATAGAACAAAAGTAAGTTAGGGACAGATTTCGAAACAGGCAAGACAGTTAAAGCTTTCGTGAGACATTAAATTAAGAATTAAAACCTGGCTAAACTCATGTATTAAAAGTCGGTGTAGGTATCAACTAGTGTCGGACATATCGGAGGGCCTTCATCAGGTTGAATGGCGCCTACACCGATTGTTTAGACGTGAATTTAGCCATTTTAAATTATTTGAGAATATGAAAAAAATTTTCATTGAACTTTGAAGCAGTTTCAATTAAAAAGATAGCACTAATAGTAAAAATTTTAAGTCAGATTGTATGCATCGTACTACGGATACATCTAAAGAAAAAGTAATCGATAAAATCAATATTTAAAATGAAATTTAATATTAAAAAAAAAAGTCACGATAGACGAGCAGTTAAGTAGTCGGAATTTCGAGTCGTGAGACCCGAGTTCGATCCCCAGGTGGCAGCAGGCTTGTACCAATGGGTTTTTCCAAAAATTATGTACGAATTACATCGTAGTCTTGGACAAAAGACTTGGGCTCACCACCTATCACGGGTTCCCGAAAATATCTTCGGTGGAAGGTGGGTCGAAGGGACTTAATTGTCTAGACTAGACCTCTGTCTACCCCTGTATTGGGGTGCGTGAAAATGTTAAATATAATTGAATATACAACAGAATATACATTACTCTGATCTCAAAGTAAGTAGCTAAAGCATTGACAATTAAATGCCTTCGATCCACCTTTCACCGAAGATATTTTGGGGACAACGTGACATGTGGTGAGCCCGTCGCCGCCTTTTTGCCCAACGATATATATCGTCCATAAGTTTTTTGAAAAACCCGTTTTTGAAAAACTTGGGGAACGAACTTGGGTATCTTGTACACGAAATCCGATCACCCAACCACTCGGTTATCGTGACGACGTCGTCGTACATATGTTTCGAAACTTCATTGGTACCAACTGTCCGCCAGGAGATCGAACTAAAGCCTCCTAATTCGAATTCCAACTACCCAAACAATCCCCTATCCCTAATTGAAGATATTATGTGCAAAATTTCATCGTGCGGATGAACATCGTGACATGGTATTTTTATACATAAAGATTGGATTATTGATTATCTATTTATGGAAGTATCTTATAGCCGTTCTGTAACCATGAGATGGGGGATCCTAGTTTGGAACGTGTGATCGTTCAATATATAATGAGAAAAAAAAAGATTTCAAGCAACTTGAACGCTACTGACGCCATGCTTACCGGGTGTAAATAATTTAGTCTAGTATTTTTCAATATAAGGCAAACTGTATAGACACAATCTAAGAGCTATAGAGCTATTTTTAATTGCTTTTCCAATAAGCCACTATGGGGAAAGCATACCTTACTAAGGGTGTTGATAAAATTTTTCAAAAACAAAATCTTCACGCTAGATAGTCTCTGTCTGGGGTAGACAGAAGGTTAGATAATTGGGAACACGTGACAGGTGGCGAGCCCTTCGTCGTCTTTATGTCCAAGCCAAGTCCAAATTATGAAAAAAACTCAGTGAGAGCTTACCAACTAGGGATACGGACAGAGATGTCTTGACTCGAATTCCGATCATCAAACCATTCGGCTATCGTATCTATGGTCTGGTATCTCTCGAGATCCTTATACCGTCATCAGTTGGTAGGCATTGATATTGTTATAATCGCCTCTTACGATATGCACGGGATGAAAGGTGGTGATATATTCTTAGGCCGATACAACCACGACAAATTCTATGATTTGTTGATTATTCGTAGAAATATTTTCAATATATCACTGCTCCATTGAGATTGCCCTAAAAAAATCACACAATAAAGATATTAATCGAGAGCGAAACTTTTTCTTTCGACTCTTTTCATATAGCTTCAGTAATTAATTCAACTCACAAGAACATAATAGACGGTCGCTTCCCACGTTCCACTAAGATGGCACTCGACGGCGACTCACTTTCACGTCGTCTTCTTGTTATTAAGGCTTTTCTCCCATCTAGCAACCTTGAGCATTTATTGCACCATTGAGCGGTCATCACACAAGTCAAAGCATTTGCTTTATGTTAATTATTTCTTTACTTAAATATTAAGTATTTAAAGATTTATTAGGTTAACTTTAATAAGTATTAAATACTTATTACTTTTTACTTAGTACTTTTAATGCTTTGAATCATTTGCCTGAAAATGTTGAATAACAAGCTCCACTTCACTTGAAATTTAATTAATATCATTTGACGCTCTTTAAAAAATGTAACCGACCGTTATGAACAGTATTACATTACATCGGTGGATGCGATTTCACACATCGCAAGCTGCGACGGAAGCCATTGGTTACATACGCAAGCACGGATGCTGATTATATGAGACAGGGGAATTTCATCTTCATACAAGAGAGCTGCAATTATGTCAAATAATAAACAAATACATATATAGATAGGGACAGCATAATACACATTGCTCGGATCCTAAAGTAGCTAAAGAACTTGTGCTATGGAATCAGTAAAAAAGAAGATACCACAAACATCCAGACCTGAGAAAATCTAGAGAGTGTTTTCTACATTGACATGATCGGGAATCGAACCCGGAACCGTAGACCAGGCGACATCATAAATACCAGTGTGTATGCCACTCGTCCGCGAAGATCGTCAAATATTATATCCAATATTTCGGAGTGCTACTCAGGTGCAAAATTACTCGAAAACGAATTATTATAAATTCCTTCGACATCTGTATAAATATAAAATGGCATAGAATTATGATTCGGTGTAAAAGAATAAAAGATTAATGACCTCTACATTTCTATTGCAAATTTAAAGTTTCAGGGCAAAGAGTTGTAATAATTTAGACATTGGTTTATAAACGTAACCCGGTTACCACAGCTAGTGTCTAATATCCACAGAATATTATTTGTTGGATGCCGGAGCGTTAGTATGAAAGTTCATTGCAGATCGTAAAACCAATTGACCTGTTTGCATTTGCAATATTAAATTCAATATCGCCAGCTGCTTTGTAAATTGACGACATATCTGTCGATTTCATTCTAACACTTAAACGTTATTATTTCTTATTACTTGTTCTTTAAGATGTGTGAAGTCACGATAGCCGAGTGGTTGGGTGATCGGAATTCGAGTCAAGAGAACCGAGTTAGATCATCAGTGTCATCTGGTACCAATGGTTTTTTTTTTCAAATACTTAAGTGGGATATTACATATTTGGCTAATATTGCATAGTTGGCTTGGACATCAAAACGGCGACAGTTGTCACGTTGTCCGAAAAAGTGTCTTCGGTGAAAAGTGGTTCGAAACGATATAATTGTCTAGACTAAAGCCTTTGTCTACCTCTGTATTGGGAATGGCGTGAAGATATATTATATTAAAATGTAATTGGCTTCCGTCCGACGGCGGTATAAGCATTTCGAAATCAGTGACGTCCAAGGTGTAATGTTTCTGATAGTCCGATCACAAAGCCGCATGCCGAGCGTGGCGACTATGGCAAACCTACCTTAGGGAAGGGATCTTGGTCCTACAGTGGACTTTAACAGGCCACTATGTATGTAAATATGTATGTATGAATTCACAATAATTATTGAAATTATTAACCTTAAAATGCCTGAAGGGGCAAAAAAGAATATCTTCACGCCATTCCCAATACTGGGGTAGATATAGATACAGAATATACAATTGGAAATTTACATACTCACTTAAATCTCCATGTCTGTTTTGTAGTTTCATAAAGTATAGTAATAAAAATAATAATAAATATCTTCACGCCAATCCCAATACTGGGGTAGATATAGATACAGAATATACAATTGGAAATTTACATACTCACTTAAATCTCCATGTCTGTTTTGTAGTTTCATAAAGTATAGTAATAAAAATAATAATAAATATCTTCACGCCAATCCCAATACTGGGGTAGATATAGATACAGAATATACAATTGGAAATTTACATACTCACTTAAATCTCCATGTCTGTTTTGTAGTTTCATAAAGTATAGTAATAAAAATAATAATAAATATCTTCACGCCAATCCCAATACTGGGGTAGATATAGATACAGAATATACAATTGGAAATTTACATACTCACTTAAATCTCCATGTCTGTTTTGTAGTTTCATAAAGTATAGTAATAAAAATAATAATAAATATCTTCACGCCATTCCCAATACTGGGGTAGATATAGATACAGAATATACAATTGGAAATTTACATACTCACTTAAATCTCCATGTCTGTTTTGTAGTTTCATAAAGTATAGTAATAAAAATAATAATAAATATCTTCACGCCATTCCCAATACTGGGGTAGATATAGATACAGAATATACAATTGGAAATTTACATACTCACTTAAATCTCCATGTCTGTTTTGTAGTTTCATAAAGTATAGTAATAAAAATAATACACAAAATGGTACACACTTCACAACTGTACATACTTATAGCGCCGATTATATATGCAAATACTAACATCTATGTACTTTAACGACCACCGTAGACGAGCGGCGTACATCGGTACTCGTGTTGTCACCAGTTCTGCGGTTCCGGGCTCTATTCCCGGACGTGTCAATGTACAAAACAACTTTGTCTATACTGTCCTAGGTCTGAGTGTTTGTGGTATCTTCGTAGTATCGGTTTCCACGACACAAGTATTTATGCTACTTATTTTAGGATGAGAGCAATGTATGTGATGCGTTCCTTATCTATGTATGTATATATTTTAGTTATTTACTGTTAGCAGCTATGAGAGTGTAACTTACGTAACAGATATATCATACATAGATACATAACGGCAGTATCAGACACCTCGCACCTTAGACGCTGCTGCCCATCTTCGGTTGTTTTCTCGCCATCTATAGGTTGCCATAACGATAGTCCATGCTGTTTCCCTTAGTCGCCTCTTACGCGATCCACGGGAAGAAAGGGAGTGGCAATATTCTCACACCGTTACCATACGGTCAACAAAATAATATCATTTAAATTAAAAAGTAATAAGTTTAGCTAAGAAAATTATTCCTTGCTTTTCTGTGCTCTTTTTTATGGCGAAAAAAAAGATTCTTGAGTTTGTTAAACTGTTATTTGTTTATTTATTTATTGTATTATCATCAAACCTTGCCAACACTACCACGCATTATTAGACATAGACAATCAAACTCTTAAATAGTCGATATATTGCAAAGTATAAAGTTAATACATTGCAATAGTTGTTTTATAATAAAATTACTCAATACCCGTTCGATACTTAATGCAATTAATATTATACAACTTGCTGACCCGGCGAACTTCGTGCCGCTTAACCCTCGTTCCTTTATCCTGTAATGCACTCTGTCATTTACAATTTCTTTATATTTACTCATCGTCTAAACACTTTCTTGGACTTCTATTTTTAAAAAATATATCTTCACGCAATTCCCAATACAGGGGTAGACAGAGGTCTAGTCCAGACAATTAAGTCCCTTTGACCCACCTTCCACCGAAGATATTTTGGGGACAACGTGACATGTGGTGAGCCGTCATAACCAACATGTCTAAGCCAACGATGGAATTCGTACATAAGTTTTGAAAAGGTTTAACCTTCTATAGGTGTAAGTCTCCATTATAATTTTCCTTCGTGGCATATTTTTTACGTTCTAAAGTCAAGTGAATTTGATCATGCAAATCTCGAGTACGGTTGCTGGGATATAAAAAGTGCGTCAAACTGTCTGGGCCACGCCGAGGACACGCTGTAAGAGTACCTACTACATTTCATTTTACAGTAGTTTAAATATGTACGCGTTATATTTTAGCTGTGCATGATCGTAATTAAAATTCATTGTTGAACACTTGTACACAATTTACTTTATTTAATTATTTATTAATTAACCGACCGGTAACGCCTTACGGCATCGTCAGGGTGTTGACACAGAGTTTATTATATTAGTTTTTTATAGTATAATAAACACTGCGACAATATCCTGACGATGCCGATGAGCTCAATCGATTACAATAATATGATTAAATAAATTACATTACCGTAATGTTATTAACTTAGGCGCTCAAGGCATGTTTTGAATTACTGAAACAATTTTAACAATATTCATTTAACGATATAATACTTAACAATATAATCCGTCTAGTGGTTTTAGCGAGATGCTCAAAGAAACAGATAAAAAGACAACATTCCTGATATGATGATTGTCTTATGCTCAGATTACTACTAGTAACCTATTCCGGTTGCTACCTTAACTTACAGACACGACTTATTTACAATTTTATAATATTAAATATATTATTATTACAAAACTGTGTTATGCTTTATGTTAATATGAAGTAGATAAGCCATCACAATTTAACAAACCGGTCGATCGAATATATTTATTAAACTTTATCGCTAAAACCACAAAACTCTGTGGCGAGCTCATTAGTATGCGCTTAAGTAAAAGTAAACGCTATTGCATAAGCAATACTATGCAGGCGACGCAGTATCTAATTAGTGAGAAGAGCGCTAAACACTTACAAATGTCTCTACTTGTTGCAGTTGGTGTGTAGTGTGTACATCGCAAGCATGTTACAGTAAATAAATAAACAAATATATTCACACCATTCCTAATAAAGAGGTCGACAGAGGTCTAGACAATTAAATGCCTTCGATCCAC